>MU186876.1:49466-60156 GCA_016904865.1 Pissodes strobi
AGGAAAAGTTACCGTTTTTTGGCATTACAGGTCGCAATTTTGAAGATAGCGACTTGAAATTTGGCATAGTGGTAGAGGTCCACAAACCCTCGAACCCTATTGATTTTGGTTTCGATCTGTTAATATACAGGGTGTGAAAACAGTCCAAGTTACCAATTTTTGGCATTTTTGTTCGTCTAAACAAGGACCAACTTTTCCCTTTTTCGGTGTCAATTTATAAGTAGAGGTGAAAGTAAATTTTTTGTTGACAACATGGTTACCATAGCAACCAATTAATAATATGTAAATCACCAATAAGAGATATAGTATGGTACTTAGGATTGTTTATGAAGCCTAATTTGATACTAAAAAATTGGTTGCTATGGTAACCAAAAGAAGTAAAAAATCGTCATAATTCGTCAATCGTACGAATTAGAGATTTGATATTTGGTATTTAGGTAAAGATTAAAAAACATTAACGATTGACGTTGACAAGTGGGTTACCATGGCAACTAGTTAGAAATTTATCACGGTAAAATTAGACTAGCGATTAGTAACTAATTATAAGGGCTTTCTAATTATAGGCCACGGTACGGATAGGAGCGTGGTAATAATGTGTGACCGATGGTCACACAAACGAGGCCCGAAGGGCCTCGCGAGTGCCGCAGGCACGAGTGGCCACGCCACTTGTTTTATTGTGTGAGCATTGGTTGAAGGTGGAGGAGCCCGTTTTTGTATCCGAGTACCAGTTAATTGATAGTTTTTCTCGATCTAAGTTTGGGAACGGAGGTACAATCATTCTCATAAAGAAGGATTTTTACGACCTGTTTAACTTTGTACAAATAGATAAGTTTCAGCATTTTTTGCAGGAAAAGACCTTTGAATTTTCTACTGTCTACTGTTCATACTTATATCTATATGTGAAGAGGTGAAATTAACAAATTTATGTTAAATCTTGAAATTATTTTGTCTCAGTTGCCTATAAACTCAAACACAATTATATGTGGTGATTTAAATGTGAATTTTTTAAATTCCAATGAAGCAAATACTTTGTTGTTAATTAATCTGTTTAATAGTTTTAATATGCATGTATTTGTCGATCATCCTACCAGGATCACTTTGCATTCTGCTACTTTATTGGACTACATGTGCTGTCATTTTTTAAGGGATTATGTCCAGTGCAGGGTGGTAAATGCGGGTTTGTCAGATCATGAGGCAATTCTATGCAGTTTTAAATGTAAAAAAATGAGCGTAGACGAAAATTAAAGAAGGGTAGATTATACAGGGTTCCCCATAATAGACTACCCATTTTATATTATTAATAAATTCCCTACGAGATAACTAAATAGGTTGTTCTCTGTGGGATTATCTTCTGTAGTCTTTGGGATTTAAGTAAATTATTAATCAAGTAGGCGCCTGTCACAAATATATTTTAAATTAATAATTTCGTGGAACGCCATTTTTCTACGAGAACTTTGTTAGTTTTCATCAATAATTATTTAATTTTTTTGCTTTGAGACATTATTTCAACATCCGTTTGAACTTTCATGGATTACTCAGTCCAACAACGTGTGTTTTGTGTAGAAACTTACATCAGAAGCAATTCGATAGAAGAAGTTAGGCGTGCATTCCGGCGTCAGTTAATAACAACAATAGGGGTCACGCGCCAAATCGTAAAACTGTTAAGTTATGGGTTCGTCATTGGCGTGAAAATGGTTCTGTACAAAATTTGAAGAAGCCTGGACGTCGAAGAACAGTTCGTACACCAGAAAATATTGAACGAGTTAGATTGCGTTTACGAGAAGGCCTAAAAGCTCTGCTAATCGACAAACCCTTATCCTAGGAATATCGAAGGGAAGCTTAGATCGAATTCTTCAAAGGGATTTAAAATTTCATCCCTATAAATACCAAATGGCACAGCACCTTAGCAATCAAGATAAGGAAGCAAGGTTATAATTTTGTCAAGAATTTTTGGATTTACATCAAGGAGCAATTCACAGTCTCCTAATGACCGACGAAGCAAATTTTTATTTGAACGGCATGGTCAATAAACAGAATTTTAGATACTGGTCAAATGAAAATCCTCGTGAAATCTTTACACAGAACCCCCATAATCCAAAAGTTGTTGTGTGGTGTGGAGTAGGATCTTTTGGTATTATTGGCCCTTATTTCTTTGAGGATGAAAATAACCGGGCTGTAACAGTAACATCCGAGCGCTACGTTAATATGCTAGAGACATTTCTCATTCCAGAATTAAATAGACGAGGATTACTAAACAATGCCTTACTATTCCAACAAGATGGGGCAACAGCTCATACTCCCAGAAACTCAATGAGGGTCCTGCGAGAAATGTTTAATGGCCGACTCATTTATCGATTCGGAGATTTGCCTTGGCCTTCGAGGTCCCCCGACTTAACGGCACCCGATTTTTTCCTATGGGGATATTTAAAAGCCAAAGTGTTTGCGAGTCGTCCAGGTACAATCGAGGAACTGAAAGTCAAAATTCGTGAAGAAGTTGAAGGAATAGACGAAGGTTTGCTACGCCGTGTAATGAACCACTTTTTATCTAATATTGAAAAATTTGTTGAAGTTGGTGGAGGTCATTTAGAAGACGTGATTTTTGAAAGTTAGAATTAAATTAGCCAAATATTTATAAGTTATCATAAATCCCAAAGAGTTAGCTGTAATTTAGTAAAATAAAAAGTTTGTTTTGTTAGCTAAAAATTTTTTTATTCAAATATTAAAATGGGTCGTCTATTATGGAGAACCCTGTATATTCGTAGAAATTATGAGAGGTTAGCACAGTATTGTAATAAAGGTCAGTGGCGGGAATCTTTGCTATCTATAAACCCATTGCAGGCTTTCAGTAACAACCTTACAAACATTTTTAATGCGGCATTTCCTCTTCAAACGCTGAAAGCTATAAATCTAGAAAAACTTGAGTTACTAAAGGCTTAAAAGTATCAAGTAAAAATATGCGTTCTCTGCATTATATAAGAAAGTTTTTTTATGAACAATTTGAATTTTGTTTCATTTTTCAATAAATACAAATCCACTTATGGGGAAACTATTAAAATAGCTAAATGCATGTATTACCAGAATAGACTCCAAAAATCTCATAACAAACAAAAAGAATCATGGCGTATTGTGAAAGATCTCAGGGGGAAAAACGTAAACGCATTTTCCGCTGACTTGTCAGTGAATGATCTCAATAGTTATTATTGTTCGATAGCAGCAAATATCTATGGTCAAATTGTGATTGTCCAGGATTTTAGATTGTTTTTAGATGTTAACGTACGTGAGTCTTTCTTTTTTCCTCCAACAAATGTTATTGCACTTAAAGAGATATTTTCTGAAGTAAAAAATGCCCAGGCTACGGGGTGGGATGGAGTATCAATAAGAATATTTAAGTCCCTTTCAGATGAAGTTTTGTCTGTGCTATCTGAGGCAATAAATATCTCCTTCAGTACTGGCGTTTTTCCGTCTTGTCTGAAGTCCGCTATTGTGGTTCCTCTTTATAAAGGAGGAGATCAGAAATCTCCAGCAAATTATCGCCAAATTTCCTTGTTGCCGACACTGTTCGATAGCAGCAAATAAAAATTGTAGAAAAATTAGTTAAGAAACGTATGGTTTCATTTTTTGAGAGACACAATATATTAAGCTCTGCACAGTTTGGATTTCAGACGGCAAAAACACAAATGATGCGATATTTTCATTTTTAGAGACTCTTTATTTGAGTCTAAATGACAGAGATTTAGCTGCCGCAGTCTTTTGCGATCTTTTGAAAGCGTTTGACTGCGTCGATCACGATATACTTTTGAGTAAACTGGAGGCTTATGGTTTTAGGGGTACAGCTTTGAACTGGTTTAAATCATATTTGTCCAGAAGAATGCAAAAGGTTTCCTTCCAGAATAAGAATTCTTCTGAGTTGAGTGTTGAATATGGTGTCCCGCAGGGTTAAGTGCTTGGTCTTATTTTATTTGTATTGTATATAAACGATCTAGCACGTGTTAATATTGGTGGAAAATTTACTCTTTTTGCAGACGATGCCACTGGCATGGTAGTGACCAATCTGACCTTAAAATTTTATTAAATAACGATCTGAAAACAATACAAAATTGGTGTGATGCAAATGGTCTCTCTCTTAGTGTAAATAATACTTCACGGTGGGTCAACGTTACAACGTTTGAATGAAAACAAATTTCTTGGTATTTCTATTGACTATAGGTTGAAATTTGATAGCCATGTACGCAATAAGAGTGATTAGCAATCAGTTGGATGGTTCTGTGGCAAGAAATTCCTATTTTGCGCTGATAGAATCACATTTGAGGTATGGTGTATGCTTTTAGGGAGTTTTCTCGAGAAATATTTTAATGGAATTTTTTTACTACAAAAAAGGGCCGTAAGATACATGTGCAGTGCAAACATACGATATTCATGCAGGCCATTATTTTTAAAACACAAACTCCTTACTTTGCCATGTATATTTATTTTGGAAACGGCTTGCTTAATGCACAAAAAATACAAAAGTTCTATAAATAATAACGTCTCCCACAATACACACCTCTCCCATAATATACCTCTTCCCATACCAACTTCCACGCAGTCAATAAAGACTACTGTAATTTATGAAAGCAAAAAGATTTTTAACCACCTCCCTCTTGCGATCAGACAAATCCAGAGTGATAGGCTTTTCAGGAGCATTTAAATATCCTTTACAGGCGTAGCCGACTATATCAAAATCGGCCTCTCCTATTGGTCGATCCATCTCGTATTACAATATGTCTTCGTGATGCAATCATTTTCTCGCAAGAGCTATCGTGGTGTAGAGATTTAGATCGTTGGGTCTCACCTGGATAACACAGGTTCGAACCCCGTTGCTTTTTTTTATTTTTTTTTAAGATTATGTTTCTAAACAGCTTTTTTTTCTTAATTTTGGGTATGTCTTGGGTTAGATTGGGTTAGCACCTGGTTAGTTCCCTTTTCTTGAGCCCCCGTAGCGAGCGAAGCGAGCGGAGGGCCATGCGGATCGACCAATAGGAGAGGCCGATTTTGATATAGTCGGCTACGCCTGTAAAAGATCTTAAAATGCTTTTCAGGAGACGGGTAAAATCTTTGCTAATTGTGCGACCCTTTTATGATTTAAATGAATTTTTCGAGGATAACTTTTTAACTTGATGTTTTATTTACGTTTATTGTTTAATGTTTATGTTGGTATTGTAACAGTTTAATGTATATGTTTGCATTGTATCTTTACATTAAGAATTTTTGTTAGTGCGTCTGAATATATTTTACTTTTTTACTATATGTTTATTTTATATTGATTTAAATTTGTTATTTATATTTACGTATTTTTTAAATTAACTACTTGTGATTTTTAAAGTGTTAAATGTAGTATTTTTTAGTATTAGACTTTATAATGTATTATCTTTTAGTAATATTATTAATAGTTTTAGAGTGACTGATAAACTTTTTTTATATTAATGACTGTCTATATTTTTATCAAGCTTTGTCAATAAGATATATTCTTTGGACAATAAAGCAATATTGATTAATTGATTGATTGGCGGTCCCTAGTCTGACAGGGGTATGAATAGGGTTTGTTGGGTCACTCCCAGTGATCAGCTCCAGACCTTGTACTTTGGTGTCTGGAGGAGGACGATGGGATTTGATGGGCCACATCCCGTGGCAAACTGGGAATGGCGAAAGCGTCACTCCCCGTAATCAAACTGCTCTCGCCGGTTTGACGTTCCTGGCTGCTAATACAATGCAGCCCCTCTTGCCACAAACGATCATTAATCAGCTTCAGGCTTTGTACTTCGGTGTTCTCCAGCCTGGGGGAGGACGATGAGCTTTGATGGGCCACATCTCGTGGGAACTCGGAACGCCAGACGTCACTCCCCGTTATCAGACTGCTCTCAACAGTTTGACGTTCGTGCCTGTTAATACAATGCAGCCTCTCTTGTCACAAACTGTCATTGATCAGCTCCAGACTTTGTACAAATGTGTTTTGTGGAAAATATAGGAAAATAAATATTATACTATAAATACTGTTTATGTACGAAACTTTTTGATTTAATAAATTAAATCAGGATCATATTGGTTTGAATTTTCTGTCAATCAGGACTTAAGTTGTGAAAGGTATAGAAAATTTAACAAAGTATTACAATAAACGGCCTCTAACGCTACAGGCATGAAGCGAATAAGGAAAAAATCTTCAATTCGAAATGTGTATCTTTATAAAAATAAGACGAATAAAAATTAAATGAATATGAATTTTTTATAAATAAATAATTAGCAGGCAGTATAAGGCCACGCCTTCTCATAACGCCCTGGAGTAATACCTCCTAGAACTATTGCCTGGAAGTGTTATGAAACTAGACGCTAGTGAGGTCCAAGCGTCCAAGTCACGGATAATCCTGACCAATCAAAAGCAAGACGCTAGCGTTCTGCGTTCAAGGCAATTGAAGGCGCACTGTTAACTTCGCGCATGGCTCTCCGCTCATTTCGCTCGCTACGGGGGCTCAATCAACAAGAACAAACCAAAACTAACGCAAAATTAAGAAAAAAAAGTAAATTAATAAAAACAAACATAACCTTAAAAAAAGGTAAATAGAACATCTGTCACGACTGACGGAAATCGAATGACGATGTACGCTAGGGCCTTGCTTTTGATTGGTCAGGACTATCCGTGACTTTGGACCTCACTAGACGCTAATGTTATGAACAGGTTTATGCATTTTGCTTCCAAGGTATCATAGATCAATAATAAGTGAAAAATAAAATTATTTGACTCTGAAGCAAGAAATAAGCCTTTATAATAATTCCAATCCAATATTTCATAAGGCTGATTCATTGCCAGCATAAACGTTTTTTGAAAAAACCTTGTAACTTCTTACTGGAAGTACATTTGTTTTCTTTTGCAGGAGTATTTTCAAAGTTGTAAAATGTCTTTCTTTTTATGGGATCGGATAGCTTTTTTTATTTTCTGCACAAGTCGTTCATTTTCAATACAGTATATAGGCTATAATATTTGTTTCGAAATGAAGAATTTTTTGATATATTAATGCGGTATAGAATGCGTCTTTTTGTGTTATATCACCATTGCTGTTACGTGGGTAGATTCTTTTCCGCTTAATGTTTCTTCATTGAAATTATTATTATCTATAGCTTCATGAAGAAATAACAATCTCAGACTACATTATACGTTTTGGAGCCTGTTTCCTCTTTCTCAGTAATTGTAAAAGTATGTAATAAAACACTGATAACGTAATAGTTATCACTTTTTTTATTCTTAGCACTGAACATTGCTCGCATAAAATTAAAACAAGCCAAGTTTTCGGCAGTTTAACGTCGTTTAAAGTTTCATCACATAAATAGCTATCTGGTATTAATTCCGTTATTAGTAACTATTTCCGAAGATGTTTTGTGCTCTTAGCAATATAGTTTTTACCACACTTATTAATGAGAAGTGATTTTCTACAACTGCATCTTCTATTTCTATGAGTTCAGCCAATACCTCTTACAACAAGGCCATGCATAAATTTGACAACAGCGTAAAGTTACTCCTAAAGCACGGAACATTACTACTAGAAGGTCCACTCTCAGTCGGCACTTTTGATGTAGCGCTCACAAAGGCGAGACGCCAGACAGACCAGGCGGGGTGAAACATGGCACGAGGCCTGAGCGGTTAACCAACCAGCATTTCATTTCGTTCCGTGACGGGGCAAGGAGAGAAATACTGGGGGCGGGGCTTAGAGTGAACCTTCTAGTTTATTTTTAATGTTCGGTGCCCAAACTAATCCAAGGCATGTTCAAAATCAGTTCTAATCTAGCTCAAAAGCTTTCTTTTTACATTTTTCATATTTCATAAATTGCATCTAGCTCTTCCCATTAACTCTCACTTTTGTGAATTCCTGTTGGTTTAATTAAGATCCATAAGAAGAGCGTGGTGTGGATGCACTTTCGCCTTTTCAGATGCCTCCGTATACTCAGTCGTCCTGCAGGCAGTTCAGAATTTATCTGTAGTCTACAACAATGTTTGTGATATCTCACTTCAATTGCGAATAAATCCTCTGTTTGTTTACAAGCATTGATTTGTGTGAAAACATGTTGTTGTTTACTATGTGCAGTGTTGAATATTTGTTGCGTTGCTGAAAGTTCGAAGCACAAAAAGTAGTTTATTCTTGTACCTTGTTAACTTGCCGCGAATTAAATATTTCTGCTGTTTATTTAGACACATCTTTCTCTTTTTTCAATGCTATTTCTTGTCGCCTTATTTTGTCTTCACTTATTTAACTTGCCATACAACCTCGGTGCCCTGTAGATCCCAGTGCCGCGAACTCTGGATAATTTTTTCACTAACGTCAACTTTTCTCTGATAGTGATCTGCTGCTTTTTGAACATTTATGAACAATTGTTAAACCAGTAGGTTAAACCATAAATAAAACTATCATTAATGTATCACTCAAAAACGAAAAAATTAAAATTATATTTTGTAAACATGAAAAATTATACCGTAACTCACAATGTTTTCTATCCTACTGAGACATAAATATGTTAAACTATTTAAAAAGCATGCTATGCGCTATAACGCTTGGGGTGGAGCTAATGTTAGCATGGGAAAGGGGCCAATACAGCTACTGGCAACATCAAGTTTATTGCTATTTGAGGTGTTACTTATAAAAAAGATTCTGAGCATAGTTGCCGGTCCTCACATTTCGCATACTCGAGTACATTTGGGGCCTGGGCTAATGAGAATTTGAAATTAAATGCGTTTTATTATAAGTTGCGGCGGATGACCATCAGTCCGTATATAGTCATAAAGATCCATATAAAACTCTATGTAATTTTAAATAACAAAATATGACTAAAATACCCTTATCTAAAATCAGTAACTTGAAATGGTAACAGTTGCTAAACTGACAGTATCAGTTAACAACGCATGGATGCCATTTCGCTCGGGTGAGCCCTGCCCTAAAAAGATTAGATTGCAGGATGTTAGGGTGCTATGCCTAGTATTTCCCTAAAGGGCTTTACATCAGGGATAGTCTTTAGTTTATTGTTCGGGGTGTGACATTAAAAATATTAACGCTAGCGCGCTTGGATTTACTGCCATTATAATATTTGAAGAGGCAGGAATTTATATTCCAAAAGTATCTTGCTAGACCTTCCCAAATTAATCGGGATTTAATTTCCACCTGGTTAGAAGACGCGGAATATGGATTTAATTAGAATGAAATCCTATTCCAGATTTTTCACTGTTAAATATTGATTTGTATTTATGAGACCTGATAATTTGTGTGTATCGATTTAATTCCGCTCTATGGTATATTCACGATACAGTGCAGTGGTTCGTAAGCCAGCATACCCTATATAATTTAACAATTATATATGTTCTAAATGGAACATCATACTATTTACTTCAATATTGCACAAATACTGTGCCGGGATGATGCTTTCTAATGCATGATTATGAATAGACACAATATGTCAATATGTATCTGCCTTATGTATAATGTCGTCTGAAAAGTGGCAGTTTTCGCACTTTGGTTGCTGTAGCAGCAAAATCGTACAACTTAGAACAAAACGGCTTGCGCATTACTATCTTAACTTTCCGTCCCCCAACATCTCCGTTTAAACGCAAGTAAAAAAACAACTGGTTTCTGGATACTGGACCAAGAAATACGAGTCTTCTTTAAATAAAATACGTTTGATTTGACACATGTTTTAGACACCCTATATATTTCAGAATAACTTTCGAATATGCACATTAATGCTCTATACATAAATCTATTTAAAAATATTTTCGAACTAACTGTGCAGTTTCGTGGAAATGAACTGATTCGTCTATGCTGAGCCACCCTGTAACCAGGTCAAAATAGTACAAATTATGCTGTACAAGAGATCAAGAGAATACTGATACTTAAGATCAATGTTTTATATTTGTCATTGTTTTATATTGAGTATAAATGTAAGATATACCAAAAGTAATAAAATGTAATATTTGTCTTTGCCTTATAGGATAATTACTTAGGATGCCAAGTAAATATTATTTATCTTTCGTTATTTCTGTATTAAAAGATGTTGTTTTTCACCTCCAAATTGTAATCGCAGTTTATGGTTTGCATAAAACACTCTAATAGTAAGAAACACTAGTTGCTTGTAATAGTTCCAAAATATATGTATATTTATTTTTCCTCTTCAACTTTGTCGATTTACTTAAGAACGGTTCATAGCATTGCGTTGGCGCAATGGTAACTTTTGATCAACTATCCCCTATTAAAATTTCATTGAATTTCATTGGGGCCCATTATTCTATATTTTTGTGCTTTTTGTTATCGTTATCGTCTGATAAGTTGTTTGACATTATTTCAGGAAATACATTTCCGGTAATCTCTTGCGCGGACAATGATCTTTGAAGTGAAAACTTCATTTGTCGCATTCTCTAGGTAGTGAAATAGACTCGGCTATGAAACGCTAATTCGGGTAGAGTTCACTTCAGCCAGGCGAGTTATGCGCTGCCATATTCGCTCTGCCTAACAACTTTTTAGTTCTAGCTCGGCTATATATGGCTCATTCGGGTTAGTTATATCTAATTGTATTTTTTCGAAAACGGTTAAAAATGGAGTCTTCGAATTTGGCATGTTTTTAGGCAACACTTGGGGATCGCCGGCGATCAGATTTTCCGTTTGCAAGTTATTACGTCAAT
>MU186876.1:66817-82939 GCA_016904865.1 Pissodes strobi
GAGATCGCCTCTCAAATAATAATTGTAGGTGCTTGCAAGTTGCAACACGTTTTTCTTCTTGAAGTTAAAGTGAAAGTAAAGATTTTTTTTCAATTAAAAGGAAACCTAGCCCCGGAGAGTCGTGTTACAAATGCCCGGCCTCAGTAGTGGGGTCGTTAGAGCGCCACCAGTTCTGTCCAACTAAACTGAAAAAGCTCCGCTGGTGTTGTGCCGGGTGGCTAGGCTGGCTTATTAAATCAAAAATTACTCAAGCTTAACTTAACAAGAAAACAAGAAAACACAATCTAAAATGTAAAGAACAATATATTTGCTACTAAGTTCTTTTTTTTTGAAAACACAGCAACGATTTACAGTAAAATTTGCAATTTTTAAGACCAAGGAATGTCGGAGGACTATTAAAGAAATTGATAAATAGAGTACAATATGGAGACCAATTCTGTTGTTAACGGTACTGTATGCCTTACAACTAAATGCACTAAATACTACAAACCGAAGTGATCACTTTTATGTTAACTAAGCTAATTACATCTATGCGTGCGCCAATAGCTGCTCCGATTTTAAACGTAGCAATAATAATATGTATCAATGAACTGGCCAACATAATTAAATGAAATGACTCGATAAAGTAATAAAAAGAATACAATTAGAATAAGACTATTGAAAGCGTGGCTGTCGATGCTTGATTCGTATTATAAAGAGAGAAAATTCAGAGCGGTTATATTACTCGTTAAATGAATGAAAAGAATAAAATTATTGAAACTGTTTTAAAGCCGGTCAATGCTTGACTTATATTAAAAAGAGAGAAAATTCAGAGCAATTAGATTAACTGGTCCGATAAACCCGTGAATAAATGAAAATAAAATTAATGGGCTATCTCAGAGCTTGGCGGTCAAGGTTTGAGTTATATTAAAAGAAGGAAAACTAAGAGCGATTATACTAAACAGATAAACAAACGAATTAATGAAATATAAAGCTTCTGTACGATACCCAAATCCGGTCGTCGAATTCTGGTGGAGGCGCCGGGCACCTATAGATACCTCAGGTACTGTCACTCGATGGCCCCGGGGAAAACTGGCCGAGAACTCGATAGCTCGGTGTCAAGATGGGCTGATAATTGAACTGTGGCCCACTAATTGAAATTGTGGCCCCCTAGTGAAATTTGTAGCCTGCTAGCAAAAGTAGTAGCCTGGTAGCAAAGGTGGTAGCCTGGTAGCAAAAGGTGGTAGCCTGCTGGTAAAACCCTGAAATAACCCAGTGCGCATTAGACAAAGCCCCCTTACTTTAATAAAAAACTATAGTCCCCCCCTTGCATAAATATATCTTCTTTATAAAACAAATTCCCCCAGAAAAAAAACATGGACTTGCAATGACCATCAGCAAATAAAAGAGATACGAAGGTACAGACAACTTGAGTAAAAAAAGATAGGTATGAATCACCCCTAAAAGAAAATATAAACTTCCCCATACGATCAAAATTAAAGTTACATTAAGATAAAAATTCGGATTTGATAAAATGGAGCAGATAAGATAACATATGGGACGCAATGCAAATGGCGGACTATGCACAAAAAAGGTTAACACAGATAAAGCAATTAAATCATTAAATTAGGCGAAAAAAACTGTAGCAATAATTATCTCGATCGTGTGTGAGGGCTACCTATGGGAGATTCGACGGTCTCGGTCTTATACGACGAACGTGGAAATCCTCTAGAAATAAGGGGAAAACCATTAGTGTCATGGCGTTGTACGCGTGCTTCACAGGCAGTAGGGAAAAACCAAATTCCAGAGAAAATGCTTACCTAGTACAGTATGTAGATCCCGAAAATCGGTCGTGTTAAAACACCAAGAGATTCCACAGTATATCCCCAATAAATGGGTTGAATTAAATCACAAACTAAATGTGCAGTCTCTGACTGCACTAGCAAACCTTCTCTCGCCTTGAAAGGTAATCTTAGAAGAATTCTCGATTGTCAATTTGCCTTTCTCCTTCTACGAGATCAAACGCTACTTCAAATCAGCAAGTAGTGATGGGCTGAAACATGCCAAGTGATTTCGATACAAGGAATAATTCTAAGATAACAATCGACTTAGTTCTCGTTTGCTGGGATGGCAAAACGACGGCGGAAGCCACAACTAATGCACCCAAATTAAATGATACAAGAAGTACCAGAGAATATTTACTAACAAAACGATAAACTTTTAAAATTTTAAATCGACAGCTGTCATTTACAAGAAATAGTACATCCCTACTACCCAATGCTGCCAACACAACCAACCGAAAATTGCTAGTGCAGGCCGCGTGGAAGGAGAAATATATTTAAAAGCAGAGGTCCCAAAACGATCTAACTATCTCAGAAATGATCGGCCGGCAATTGGAGTTCAGCAACCAAGGGATTCCCAAAAATATTCAAACCGACAATAAAATATGAATCGACGAGTTTAATGCAGCATATTTGCAGGTTTTATTAACAGAATTCTTACAAAAATATATAAATCGGTTCCCTGGCCGTTCTACAGTAATGTAATATAAATCAAACCAAGCTATCCTAATAACAATGTGCTTCGCGTATCAACTAAAATGAACATAGTCACAACGTGTTATAAATGCTAATACAAATATATCGCTAACCCATACTTAGAATAGAGTTAATTTACATTAAGAAAGGCGGCAATTTCAAGCGAATTGTTAGCAAAACGAATCAATAAATTTAGAATTAATAAACAGATGAGTGCAAAATACAGCATCTGTTTTCCTAAATGCGGCATATAAATGAAATTTTAAAAATATTTGACACTGACAAAATCGGACTGTTACAAAGTGTTTATCAATTTAGTCTTTCAATCGCCTAGAATTGCCTTCTAGTAAATCCAATCGTTCTTCTAAACTTTTAAAATTTATATCTAATAGCTCTCCTTAATTTCTAGATTTTTCTCCTATTCGTCTTTTAATGGTTTTTGTTTGTAGATATTTAGAATGTGTTTATAATTTTGTTTCTAATTGCTGTATAACTAAATTCATATCGACAACTCCAAATGTAAAAATATGTTAGGATCATCACGCGTTGCATGCTTTAATGTTTCTACGACTGCATGAAATTATAAATTTCATTGATTTCAATTTAATAACGGCATTAAAATTGGTTGGAAGCATCGCCGTCGCGTCGCGTCGGTCGTATCTGTAATTGGCAAGACAGTGAAAGTCCCACTTAGATAGTAGGTATCTTTTTCACACGACGCGACGTGTGAAAATTATATCTTTCAAAAGTGCCAATTTTCAGGAGTATTAGTGTGTTTTCAAGTTTTTTAAAATCTATAATCTCAAAATAATATTAAATATGCAGAGTTCCTCGAGAAAAAAGTTGACCTTTCATGCAAAGTGAAAGACTTTAGAATTTATACGGCTTGACTCAAAACTATTAACATATGAAAATTGACAGAGATAAGGGTTTGACTCAGAATAATCATTTGCAAATTGATATGTCACGCAATAGGAAAGAGTCAAGACTTTAAACGGTTTGACTCAGAACTATTAACATTCGCAAATTGCCATTTCACTGCAATGTGAAAGGCTCTAGAATTTAAACTTATTCAGGCTCAGCATTATTAATATTTGCAACTTAACATTTCACACAATGTGAATGACTCTAGAATTTAAACGGTTTGACCCAGCATTATTAACATTTGTAAAATGACATTTCACACAATGTGAAAGACCTGAGAATATGGAGCATCTTCGGATCCAACTATATTAGGCCAATAAGACAGCAGGAAGGAGACGTTCAAATAAGCATGCAAGCAAGACAAAGAGTGAAAATAATACCTTTGCTATAACCGTGTTCAATTATAACATTTGCTCCTTGATTAGACATAGTGCTCTATCCAATTACGTAACCCAATATTATTTGTACCAACCACCCGGCATATATTAGCGAGCTATTTCATTATAATCAGCATGAAAGTATGTTTTTCTTCTTTGTGCATGACTCGTTTCAGTGATAATCTAATAAAAATGTTAAATTTTCAGATGAAGTTCGTACTGGAACCTATCGCCAACTATTTCACCCGGAACAACTTATTACTGGAAAAGAAGATGCGGCTAACAACTACGCTCGTGGACACTACACTATTGGAAAGGAAATTGTGGACGTTGTTTTGGATAGACTTAGAAAACTGGCCGACCAGTGTACTGGCTTGCAGGTAATACCTTATTGTTAGATTCTTTTAAATAGTCGAAGCTAGGGTGAAAGTACTGTTACGTTCGGCTTTAGATATTGAGCTAAACGGGATCTTTCCGCCCGAGAAATACGAACTATTTTTTTTGCCACAGCTTTGCGCCATTTTAGTTTTTCCGCATGGCTTTTTGCTGACAATTTTTCTGGTCATGACATCACATGTTTCTGCTGGGATTACAAAATCAAGCACAATAGGGAGTACGTCTTGGTTAACAAAACTTTGCGTTATTAGTCTAATAAAGAAATTCTTTCAAAAACTCTTTCATGTTGCCGTTCGGTGCGTCATAGACTTTAACATTAAAAACTGAAAACTCATAGCAAATAAAGTATGTATATAGTATAAGAGAAGCAGCTGAAGGAGCTTTAATCTTAATTCAATCCCTTCATCAACACCAACATTTTTCTATCACTAAATTCAAACTATAGCTAGGATAAAAAAATATGCTAATGGGATTAAACAAGACCTCTAATTGAATCACAGAAGTAACTGTAAAAATTGTATTGGATACAAAGATTGTGAAGATAATTTCGAGCTTTGAGCAAAAAAGTAGGAAATGATTAAGCACACATAAATTTAAGTTTAACTATAACCGACATTTGTTCAAAATATTATTTTATTACAACGTACAACCAATATTGTTTCAACATTTTCTCGAATTTGCGTTGGAAAAGTATATTACTTAACAAGTGACGAAAGAGCTAAACGAGGAGGTCTAATACGAAGCGTTAGCCGTTTGTTTTTGGAAAAAATTGGTTTAGGGTTTAGGTGGTAAAAAGTAGCAATTTTTCATACAAAATAAAGTAATGTGTCGTTGTGGTTATGCAGATTTTAATTCTACAATGCATTTTATATTCAAAAAATAGGAGTGGATGTGATAAGAGGACAGCGTAAAGTTTGGAAGTGTCGAAAAATCGAGTACCTAAAATTAATCACCATTTTTTAAAGAGAGGAGGGGTATAAAACTTAGATGTATGCCGTTTTTTGACTCCAATGTTACTACTATCTCTTTATATGACATCATTTTTACCAAGTTAGCTAATATTAGGTTTTTTTGCCGTAGTATGGAAGTTCTGATTCTAAATCATGGCATCATGGTCACCCATCCATAGTCTACTAGACATTAATTTTCAATGGGTCTTTTAAATAAAAACTCGCGTAATTACTATATTCAATCAACGATATTTTGAAAACCGGTCGATTTTGGCATAGAGTATACTACATAAAAATGATTTAAAATTTTACGTGGAATTTAGATGTTCAATAATATACGGGCTATTCCATTTAAAAAAATTCTCCACGGCATCGGCATCGTGTCTTCTAAAATTTAATGTGGCAACCAGTATAAATGAAATGAGTGTCAAAAATGTGCAGTTGATATTTGGCCTGTTTCAGCGTTACTTCCAAAATTTACTATTTGAATTTTAATCGAATTTATGCAAGACTTTATGGATGAACAATGAAATAGATAAATATTTTAGTCATTTTATTTATATAATAAAAGTTGTCAACAAGCATTCCCAGTAAAGTAAAATCACACAGTGGAACGTAATTGTTATTATCTAACGTAGAAATTGTTATGATTAACCTTCTTGATAATTGGAAAGAATATTCAAAGTTTGATATAAAAAGCCGCGCAGCAGTCTACACCGAAAGCATAGCCTAGAGTTCTTTAGGCTATGCCGAAAGACTTTGTCGCCAGTGTACAGTACCGAATAAGGAATTGCCCCCCTGGAAAACCAACTTTCACTTTACAGCTCTGGCAGTGTACCGGATGGGGACCTGCCTCCTTGCCAGGCAATTAACATCTTAAAAAGTGAACCTCTTAAAAATAATAACGCCATAAAGTAAAACGCTGATTAAATTATTAAATTAATTATCAAAACTGAATTAGGGTAAGACAAATTGCTATTCTGGCAATTGTTCTCTCTGCTGCTTTATTTATTTTCGAGAAGTATAATCCCTGTGCCCACGAGACACTCATATTTAAGTATTCTAGTAATACTTACTACATTAACACATGACCTACAATTACAATTACAAAGTATTTATATTTTAATGTAAATTATAAGGATAGTCCACAATTATTTGCGTGGTGGTATTATGTAAAATGCAATGAATAGTTTCGGCGGTAAGGTCCTTGTGAAACATCGTTGATTAATAATACTAGGGATAATTAGTACACTGCTTTTAGATCTTTCAAAATAATTTAATGAGATATTTTTTCTCTACATATGTTTCGGCTTGATGAGGCCTTTATCAAGCGTACTTGTATACTAAAACTAAATCGTTATACTCTACCAGAGTACAAATAATATCGAGTAGACCCACTCAGCAAAAATCGTTTGATGTTTTTGTATCAAACGTAAAAGCCGCAGCACGGTAAAAAAATACTCTACCTGCAGCAGCTCTCTTGCAGTCTGTGGGGAGAGATTCAAAAAGTATTCGCTGATGCGCTTTCCTCGGTTATTATAAGACAACGCGACTGTCTCTCGTAGCGGGGGCCTCGGTGGCCACCAGTGGCCACGAACCAGATTGATCCGGATTCGCCCCGTCGCCAAACGCTGTCGGAAAAATTTGAAATTTGTGTTCAGTGAACCTACCGTATACTTATTTATACCGTGTCTCTACTAAACCGCCTGACGGTATTTTCTTTTTATTGCACTGTCAATTATGCAGGTATTTAAAGAGCAGGTCAGTTGGTCGTTCGTATGTCTGTTTTTTGTGACTTTTGGATTTCTAGGTACTCCAAAAGGTTCAGCCTTTTGCTTTTTGTTTCCGTGTGTAAAAGTTTGACATTATTCGTATCTTTAAAATGGTTATTTTCTATACAATGTTTTGCTAAGCCAGAGTTTTTAATATTATGTCAAATCGATTTTTTGTGTTCTTTAATCCTAATATTTAAGTTTCGACCAGTTTGTCCTACGTATACAGCTTCACAGTTCACACAATTTATTTTGTAAACACCAGATTTAGATTGCTTGTCAATTTTGTCTTTATTGTGTATTAGTCTTCTCCCTAGATTATTCTTATTAACCTGAATTGTTTTACAGCCAAATTTATTTAATTTTTTTTAAACTTTATCTGTAATTTTCGGAATATAATTGATAAATTTAAACGGCTCCTTTTCTAATTCTAACGTAGAGTTAAATTGTTTAGTTAAAATGTTCTTCTGTTTTTTCTTTATTAATTTGTCAATCAAAGCGATCTTATAACCGTTATTAATTGCAATCTGTTTGATAATGGGTACTTCTTTTTGCAAACTCGCCGAGTCTAGGAGAAAGCCGAAAAGTCTATGGATGAGACTATGAAAAGCAGAAAGTTTTACTTGCGAAGATTGGTTAGAATCTTTGTTAATTATTGCATCTGTTGTTGTTGGTTTCGTATATATATATATCAAATTTAAGCGAATCTCTTGTCTTAGTAATCTTTATGTCCAAACAGTTTAAAATGTTGTTAGATTCTTTTTCCATGTTAAATTGAATTCTATTGTTTAGGGAATTTAAAAATGTTAAAAAGGCATCTAAGTTTCTGTTGGTTTCTGTAAAGATGCAAAATATGTCATCCACATATCTACCCCAAAAAATATATATTTCTGATTAATTAATTGTTGGTGTTAAATAAATGCTGTTCAAAATCAGCCATAAATATCTCGGTAAATAAAGGTGAAATAGGAGGGCCCATTGGTAAACCATTAATTTGTTTGAATATTTCATAATTACACTGGAAATAATTTTGATCTATACATATATGAATTATAGATTTGAGATCGCTTTTTTCTTTTACTAAATTATCAGAGTTATCTATTAGTCCGATAATAATACGTGAAAGTTCGTTTAACGATATGGAGCTAAACAGACTCTTCACATCAAAGGAAACCAATATTGCATTATTTGTAATTTTTAAAGTTTTGACTTTATCAATAAAATCAAAGGAGTTTTTATGTGTATACTTAGAATCGAATTTAATGAATTTTGGTAAAATATTCGAAACGAATTGACTTAATTTGTAACATGAAGCATTCACATATGATACTACTGGTCTGACTGGGATATTATCCTTATGAATTTTAGGTAAGCCGTAAAAAAGGAGGGGTGATGGATTCATTAATTTGAGAAAAATTTGTGAGACCAGGTAGTACCCCATACAGCACACCAAATCAAGATTACGATGTGTTCCCATTGTGACGATGTATCTAGATGCAGACACAGGGTTGCACAATTCTACGATGTAAATGTGCTACGTTTACACATTTCAGGTACACACGTATGCACAAAGGTTAAACGTCCGCCTCACAATGTAGCCACAGTATACCATTTACATATACACAACTTAAGTGATCCACAGTGTGTTATCGGCTGCACAGTGATTGTGTATTATGCTTAAACTCTGCTTACACAAGGCATTTGTCCTTCTCAATTTGAACGTAAATATACTATTCCGTGTATATGTAGCTCCGTCGCTCCATGTATACGCCCTGTCAAAGAAACCAATTTTTCATGAGCTACTTCAGGAAAATAAAAGTTTTGCCGCCTGACCTTTATTCGTTCTCAAAACAGGTATTTTAAAAAAATAATTAATATTATGGTTTTTTGAGAACGAAAGAGCGGGCAGCGAAACTTTTATTTTCCTGAAGTATCTGTCTGAAGAATAGTATATTAAGATACTAGTTTTAAAAGACCATATTTTATCGCACGAGCACGAAATTAGGAAACGACCCGCTTGCGGGGAGTTTCCTAACGTGCGAGTGCGCTAAATGTCTTTTAAAACATGTATTTTATACTATTTTTTCTATTTTGCACGTTTTTTTAATGAAAATCATTCATTTATTCAAGTCGCGATCAAAAGTTGGACGGCCATCTTGTCACTTTTGACGTCTGTATTATTAGGAATCCCATTCAAAACGGTGTCGAAATCTTTGCTATCGAGCCTTGACATTGAACAATTTTGTTAATATCATAGCAACCAGTCAAAAAAAGTAGTGTCGAAAAGAGCTTCTTTTCGACACTACTTTGGGTATCGAAAAGACTTCTTTATGATACCAAAATAGAAAAAAGTTATTTTAAAATTGTTCTTTTTTTCTTTCCACATAATATACAAAGAGCGGCTAAAATACAGAACAAATTCATTTAAAAATCAGGTATTGACTTTTTAGAAAAATGCTCGATCACGTCAGTTATAATTTCTGTCCCGTTTTTTTTTGCATCAAAAAGAAAATATACAGAGTGTTTCAAAAAGGTAGATTTGATGTGAATTTTTTTTTTTTAATGAAACACTATTTTTTAAAATCCAATTTTGAATTCTGCGTCAAATTCTATGTATAATTCACGTGGCATACTGTAGCACTTTCCTGTCTTAATTTTTAATAGCCTATCGATTGATGGCAACTTCAATATCTCCAAAACAGTTACATATGGAGTATAGGTTCATGCTACATGAACTATGCCTAGAATTTGACTAACAATTCAAAATTGGAATTTAAGCAATAGTGTTCCATTTAAAAATAAATTAAATTTGATGTCAAATCTGCTTTTTGACACAACCTGCATAATTTCTTTTTAGCGCAAAAAAGCAGAACAAAAAATTATAATGGACGTGTTGGAGCATTTTTCTAAAAAATCAATACCTGATTTTGAAACGAATTTGTTCCATATTTTAGCCGCTCGCTTTATGTAGTTACTACTAAGGAACGCTATCAATTGGTGCAACAGAAAGCAGAAGTAGGAAAACACTAGAAAATGACAGAACTTTTACAAGAATATTAAAATGTATTGAAAATATTCAAATAACATAGTAAAAACACAAATATATCTTATGATATACATTATCAGCCTTTGTTGCAGCTCAGCAGCTCTCTTTTCAGCCATTCTTCGTTTTTTGAAAAAAAAAATCCTCCAGTCGGTTGGTAGCTTGTCGTAACCAATCGCAGACCGCCACGTCGTCGTTTTGGAGCTCAAATTTGGCAAATTGGGTATTGGACAAGAGTCTTTCATAAAGTCACTGCAATAATACAAAAAAGTACCTATAAGCTGAGCACAAAAGATCAATTGTTATGATTGTAACTGTAAATACTCTGAAGGATGTTCACTTTCTAATTTAATAAAAGTAAATTTGCAGAACATTATACGCCGTGATACCCAATGACCTTTGATTGTGCATTTCCTACAGCATCCATACCCAGTGTGGCCTTTGAGCTATATATGAACGAGCCGGTGCCGGTGCATCGCAAATGTAAGCATCCATTACGATTTTATATGTAATTCCTGAATCTATAATTCCATTATTTACGAGTTCCACGTTTTCCTTTACAAAATTAGACAAAAATAAAGAACAAGACTCTGGTTTGCTATTTCCGTGATATATTTTTAACACTCTATTGATTTAAAGTGTTCCAAAAATAATAAAATTGGGCAGTTACGGTTTGATAAAAAAAGAACCTTAAATTGGGATGCATCAAAAGGTGTTGAAAATTTTTGTATCAAAAATCAGTGTAGCGATAATCGTTACTGGATTTCCATGACCGCCTAGGTATTCTATAATAAGAAAGTGCATACCACCCCAGAACTTTACACATGGTAAAATGACTACTACCTGCTACCACATGAGATACAAATGGCTAGCATGCTAACGCTCTGCGCTAGCATTGTTCGATCTCCCTCGAATGTAGAAACGACAACACACAACTGCAGAGTGTATGTTATTACACTGTACTATTATTTTTACGTGGTGTACACACCAAATTTTACTTAAAGTCATAATCACCACACTAATGATTTAAACTTTATCAGCGTCCTGTACGAACGTTAAATTTCAAAATTCTAACGAACCAAATTAACTTTACGTTATTATAGGTACATAAAATGTTAGGTAGAAATCCAACAAATTACATTAAACCATTGTAAGCATCATGTAGGGACCTATACGGACGTTAAATTTCAATAACATTCCAATGATCCATCTGTACTTGTATAAATATGTTAAGAATCTTAGGTGCATAGGGTTAGTTTGGGTTATAAATATTATTAAACATTGTAGCTCCAACATTAATGGTACCTGGGAGTAATAAAGTATTTATCAATTTTTACTATACCTTATAATCCGTTTCAAAGTGCACAGAGACACACACACACTTCCGCGTCTTCCCAAATGATAAAACAAAAATGGCTGCTATATGATGTGGATGTACTACCCCACTTTTTTATAGAGGAAAGAGGATACACATGAGATACACATGCCTGGTATGTTCACGCTGACGCTTGCGCGCGCACTGTGCCGTGCTTCTTTAATGGTAGAATGTAGATACGACAAGACACAACTAAAGAATGTATATATAGTTCTTTGTATCATGTGTGTATATCGCACTTTTACGTGGTGTATGCAGTAGGTACAAATATTGCATAAAGCAGCACACATACATATGACTTAAACATTGTAGGCATCATGTACGGACGTCAAATTTCAACATTGTAATGATCCTTCTTTACGTTATATAAAAATGTTTAGAATCTTAAGTGCATACGGTATACAATTATTAAACACTATATCACATAATTCTATCAACATAAACATAGGTGTATCTCATATGTGTACGTCAGTACTAGATCAACAATTAGTTTCATCATAACATATTTTGTTTCTCACGTGTATATCTTGTAGAGACGTAATTTGAATTGGACGTGCTGTATGGGACAGAATTGCTATTTTTTAATAATGAAATAATTTGTTTTTGTTATTTATTAGTCGGGTCTTGCGTTTTTATGAAATCTTCAATATTCAAAAGTTCTTTGATTTAGTATCATAATCTAATTTAGTTAAAACAGTTATCGTGTTTCCTTTATCAGCTTTAGCTAAACTAAGCGTAGGACAAACTGGTCGAAACTTAAATATTAGGATTAAAGGACACAAAAAATCGATTTTACATAATATTAAACTAACCCAAACTAACCCAAACTACTCTTGATAAAGGCCTCATCAAGCCGAAACATATGTAGAGAAAAAATATCATTATATTATTTTGAAACATCTACAAGCAGTGTACTAATTATCCCTAGTATTATTATGAAAAATGTTTTCATTCTGTTGATTGTTTTGAGTAGCGTACTTTTAAGTAGGTATTTTTGTTTTTAAGCAGCGCAACTTGCCTTGTTTTTAATACTTAGAACTTTATAAGTGGGACTCTATCAGTCATATCATTTACAGTTGGTGACGTTGCTGTGTCTTTTTGTGAGATTTTCCTGGCAATAAAGAAATTAATTAATTTTTTTATTTATTTATATTATACTCAACGTAAAACCAATAGATCCCAATTTTGTTTTTAACGAGTGTCTCTACCCATTTCGCCCAATTACCTATCTGATCTATGCAACCTGAAAGAGCGTAGATCGACTGAAAGAACCCGTACGTACAACTGAGACAATATAAAAAAATACGTTTGGCTAATAATAGTAAACACGTTTTATGCTTCGGGTGTATGTTTTTGTTGTTGCTATCTGGATGTGAGACGGGCTAGATAATGTTGGGTTTGTAATTTTCACCATTTAATCCACTAGAAGTTTTATCGAATGGAAGATATGGTTAAAATGACTGGTTATCTTGGCCAAACTCTCTCTGACGGCTTTTTGCTGCAGTACCTCTATTAGCGTGGTTGGTTGTCTTGTTACTATGAAGTTGGCAGCTTCTACTATTTATGTCTGGCGACTATCCCATAACTCTCAGCAGTCAGCTGTTTTCATGTACTTCGTGATCTAACAAATCGTTTGTATGCCTCTGATGGTCTAGAGGGTTGCATGGTTAGCCTTCACTTCGGCAACGCGAGTTCAAACCCCATCGGGCTCTTTTTATTTTTTTAAGGTTAGATTTCTAAACAATTTTTTTTTCTTGATTATGAGTATGTCTTGGGTTAGCACCTGGTTAGTTTCCTTTTCTTGAGCCCCCGTAGCGAGCGGAGCGAGCGAAGGGCCTGCGAAAAGTGAATTTAGGCATGCTGCTGAGAGTTATGGGATAGTCTCCAGACGTAAGTGCTTCTACTGGGGTATATTCTTGGTGTTGTTGTCTTTGATGTCAGACGGGCTTGCTGATGTTGGATGCTGCGTAAATCACTTCATTGGAACTTTTACCATTTAATCCACTAACAGAAGGTGAGTTTTATCGAACGGATCTTGGTTATCTTGGTCAGACTTTGCTTTCCGACCGCTATTTTGCTGCTGTAGCTCTATTAGAGTGATTGGTTACTTTTTGTTAGTGGCATGCAAGTTAATTAGCTTGGCAGCGGCTTCTCTCCATTTACATAATTTATTACGGAGATATTATTCACTTTTTAGACCCTGTTTTCTTGAAATCCCTCACTGGGCAGATTTCAGGCACCAGCCTTTTCGACTTAGTACACTTGCGTTATGAAAAACTTTCTTTGAGGCTCCTCTGGATCATCCTCATATGTAAAAGCGAAACATTACCATTACCGCTTTTACAAATGGCTGCTACAAAACTTTCGGCTTGGCGTTTATTGCAAGTCTTGCTTTTTCTCGAATCGAGGGTTTTTAAATTAACCAAAACAAAAGCTAAAGTCATAGCAGAATTTTTATGGGTGAATTTGGGACGTTTAGTTCCCGATTTTAATTTATAGTGAAGCTTATGACTAAATTCTTTATAGTATCTGCTGGTATAATCTTGAACTGTTTTGAGAACTTCTACAAAGAAGAACATAGGTACTTGGATTATGCGAATCTTATATCAATCAGGTAAAGCCTACAATTTGACACAAAAAATCCACCGACTGCAAATAGATATACTCAGATGTAGCGACGTGCGATGGCCAGGCAATGGAAAATAAACACCTCATCAAGAAATCAAAATGGAGTAGCCCTTATTATTAAAAAGGAACTAGAACATATTATATTGAAAGCATTTATTCCTTTTTCAGACATGATAGCTCTACTAAAACTATATACTAAATCTTGTAATGGTACAGATATATGCACAGACATCGGAGAGCAACGAAGATAAGCTTGATGAATTCTATCAAGATCTTAATGAAGTATTAAATAAACCAAGAAAGGGGAGATAAATAGCATAACGGGGGATTTTAAGGCAAACTCGGTTTGGGAATCCGCATCGAAAATGGTGGTAGGATGATATAATTCTGCAAACACAACGACTATAGCAAAAAAAATACGTGGTATAAACTTCCCCAAGGAGATTATATACCTGGCAGGCACCCAGGAGATAGCAAAGAAAATCTACTAAGAAACCAAATAGATTATGTCCTTATCGATCAACGATTTCGCAACGCAATAATATATGCAAAAACGTACCTAGCAGCGGATATCACAAGCGACCATAATCTTTTAATGTCAGTAATCATGTTGAGATTGAAAAGACATGACAAGACGATTGATAAGAGAAAACTTAACGACGAAATCCTACTTCAAAAATGAAACAAAGCTTGCGTAGAACAGGAATGGAAACAAACTAAAACAACTCTAAAACTAATGATGAATAATAATCTATGAACAGATTCAATACCTAAGGGTAAAGAGTGGATAACAGAAGAAATTAATGATCTGATAACAAAGAAGAAGGGAACAACATAGTAAAAGATGAACATCAATACAAAAGAATAAATAATGAAATAAAAAAGAGATCGCTATGGCAAAGCAAAACTGGTTGGATGATAAGTGCAGAGAGATAGAGCAGTTAGAAGAACAACATGATGGTTTTAAGATGCACATGAAATCAAAGAAACAGTCGGAATATATTAAAAGAGAAACTTTGGGAGCATAACAGCAGGAAAGGTATAATTAGACACCAATGATAAAATAAAACACTGTGAAGAATACGTAGAGGAACTATTTGGATATGACACTAGATGAGAATATAAAAACATTAGCACAGAGAGAACAGGTGGCCTAACAAATACTAAAGATGAAATTAGGAAAGCTAGCCAAAGAATCAAAAATGATAAAGCCACAGGACCAGACGAAATACCCGTAAAAATTTTAAAGCTTATAGCTGAAGATCATCTAGATATTTTCGAGGAATTATTCACTAAGGTATATGATACGGCTGGAATTCCAACGGACTGGCTCACGTCTGTATTTATACCAATTCCAAAAAAGGTGAACACAACGAAATGTGAAGAATACAGAACAATAAGTTTAAGGAACCACATTTTGAAGATATTCATTCGAATTATTCACGAGAGTATATACAGTAAATTAGATGAGAGAATCATTAACAGCCATCCAGGTTTTCGAAAAGGCTTGGGAACCAGAGAAGCTCTGTCTACCTTACAAACTCTGGTAGAAAGAAGCAGAGATGTCAACTATGATGTATACATATGTGCTTTGTTTTCGTCGATTTTGAGAAAACCTTTGATGAGGAATGATTGAGATTCTCCAAACAACGGGAATAGACGATAGGGACACTAGAATAACTGCAAATCTATAAAGGTTTCAAAGACAATCAAAATTCAATGAAATAAAAATTAATTGCTTTTTAATATATTCTTAGAAGAACTCTCCAAAGAAATGATTATCGAGTTTGACGAAGGTATCGTAACAATTAATGGTGAATTATAAACAACCTAAGATATGAGGATGATACCGTCTTTCTAGCAAACATCTTAGAAGGCTTACAATTGATCGTTGACCGAGTCGTGAACACATGCGCGGAATACAGTATGAAAGTGAATTGAAAAAAGAAACATGTTTGCCACCAAAAAGAACAATACGAGTGAAGCGATATATGCAGATGGGAACCTCTCAGAACGAGTCCCAAATATTATATATCTAGGATGCTGCTTAAGTGCCAGCTGGGACCGGGCACAAGTAATTATGCGATGTATAGAAAGAAATAGCCATAACGGCTTTTAACAAAATGAGAAACGTCTTATGC
>MU186877.1:0-43688 GCA_016904865.1 Pissodes strobi
TAAATATCTACTCAACATTCTTAATCCACTTGCTAACAATACTAACTCATATATAAGAAATTCACAACATTTTTTAGAGAAACTTTCACAAATTAATTTAAATCCTAACGATACTCTGGTAAGTTTTGACGTTGTTAGTCTATTTACCAACGTACCTGTTGATAAAACTTTAAATATTGTAAGCAATAAATTAACTAATGATATTAACCTTGGTGAACGTACAAAACTTAATATTGACACAATACTCGAATTACTTACTTTTTGCGTAAAAACTACTTATTTTCAATACAATACCCATTACTATCAACAAAACAATGGTATGGCTATGGGTTCGCCTTTATCACCTTTATTAAGTAATATTTTTATGGAAAATTTTGAATTAAATTTTATTGAAAATTATCAATATAAACATTTAATTTGGTGGCGTTATATAGATGACATTTTTTCAATTTATCCATATAACGAACATTTTCTTAACGATTTTCTAAATCATATTAACACCATAGAACCCACAATCAAATTCACTATAGAAAAAGAAATTAATGAACAACTTTCATTTCTTGACATTCTTATTAAAAAAGACTTGAATAGTTTCGAAACAAAAATATACAGAAAACCAACACATACAAACAGATATTTAAATTTTAATTCAAATCACCCAATAATGGTAAAAAAGGGGGTCGTAAAAAGTCTATATGATCGAATGAAAATAATTTGTAATAATCAAAATTTCAACACAGAAAAAGAATTTTTGAGCAATGTTTTGATTAATAATAACTATCCTATTGATTTCATTCAAAAATGCTTTATAGAATTTGAACAACCAAATATCAGACAAAATCAAAATAGACCTATTACGAACCTCTTTATTCCTTATATTCCTGGTTTATCAGACAAAATAAAACGAATAGGTAATAAATTTAACATTCGTACAATTTTCAAAACAGAAAACACCCTTAGATCTAAACTAACAAAAACAAAACCACTTAATGAAAATGAAATTACTAAAAATGTCATCTATAAAATACCATGTGAATGTAATAAATTTTATATAGGTGAGACCTGTAGACCATTATCAAAACGTATAAAAGAACACCAAACTTATATTAGAAATGCACAATTCCACAAATCACATATTTGTCAACATGCATTTGATAACAATCACAGAATACAATGGAACGCTTCTAGTATTTTGGCAAAGGAGCCTTCTTCTAAAAAACGTAAAATTAAAGAAAGTGCTTTAATTTTATTAAATAGAGATAAATGTGTTGCTTCAACTTCTGTAAGTTTCAATAGTACATGGTTACCTTTGCTAAAAACTGAAGTTGATAAGGGACACTTAAAAATTAACTAATCCTTTCAACAAAAATCATTAAATTCTTCCAAAGCGAATAACACAAAATTATATATATATAAAACTTCATAAACAAATTAATTTACCAAATAACACCTTATTATCAAACTAAATACCAGTTACCCAGTAATTAAATATGGCATTATAATTGTCATCTTGTCAAAGTCAGTTTAAAGCCTGACAATCTGCAAGAGCTTTTTACTGTTTTATTGTATTTGCTAACCATTTTCATTTTTAGTTTTTTGCTTTTCTTGAAAACGGTGTCCGATTAGACACCGAATCGACGAAACTAGGTACACATTTCATTAGGGTCACTAAACTTGCACTTGTGCAGTTTACATCCTTGAGCTGGGGCCGAAGTGGCTCTATAACAATTCAAACAAAATTTCAATCATTTGTGGAGCCAAAGGCAATCAATTCCAGGGTAACATGTTGTTGACGTCGAAGTCAGAGTTCGTAAGGACGTTTCTGAACCTCATGAATGAGCTCCACCCTTTTTCTATCCGGCACTTGATTTCTACGTCTGAAGACCAGTCTTCACACAACCAAGTCCCCAGATAGTCAAATCTTTTTACCCGTTCTATGTCTTCACTATTGTATGATAGTTTTGCATTCTCAAACTCATCTAATTTTCAGGTGATTATTAGGAATTTTGTCTTTTTTATGTTGATGTTAATTCTCATACGCCGGCTGTGTATTCCAACTGTGTGCAGGAGCCTTTGGAGATCATTCATGTTATCTGCTATCGGGACTGTGTCATCTGCATGCCGTATATTGTTGATCCATGTACCATTTACTTTGATGCCTAATTGTTGCCCTTCGAGAGCTTCTTGGAAGATGCTTTCAGAGTAACTGCAGCCGATTGGTTCCAATACAAGTTTTCAATACAGCGTATATCTTTCTGATCTGTGTCAAGTTGCCTCAGTATTTGAATGAGTTTATGATGTTGCACTCTGTCAAATGCTTTTTCGTAGTCTATGAAAAAATCACTACATTTTTCTTCTTGTTGTAGAAGTTCTGAACTAATACGTGAGTTACGACCAGTAACTACCGTACCGAGACCCCTAAATCCGAATTCAGAGGATCCAATAGCGCCTTCGCATTTTGTGGAAATTTTCTAGTGAATGACTTTCAGAAATATTTTCAGAGTGTGACTCATCAAGCTGATTACTCTGTGGTCTTCACATCTTGTTGTGTTGTTCTTTTTTTGGGAGTGGGGTGGAATGAGATATAAGCCATTTGGTTGGAAATGTTCCTGTGATGTAAATTTGGTTGAAAAGCCCCTGAAGCATCTTAATACCTTCGTTATCCAATAATTTGAACAGTTTAACAGGCACTAGATCTGGCCCAACTGTTATTGCTCTAGTAATCTCTTCTATTGTAATCGACGGTCCAGACAAATTATCATCCAGGTTATCTTCTAACTGAGGTCTTTCATCTGCAAAAAGGTCGCCAATATACTGTCCTCAGATAGCTTTTCTCTGTGCGCTGTCTTGTGCCATTTGCCCCTGTTCATTTTGTGTGTTAGAGAAAGTCAGTTTTCTATATTCTCCAGCTGTTTCTTTTCTTTTTTTGTGCAGGTTATACTCATCGTGCTGGTCTTGTAAACATTTCAGCTCTTCGCACTATTCCTTCATCCATTTATTCTTTGCCGCTCATATTGACCTTCTTACAGTATTCTGCAACGTTTTATATTTGTCTCGACCGCCCTGGTTCTTGTGTTTCCTTCTTTCCTCAAACATTGCCAGTATCTCGTCTGTCATCCAGTCCTTCCTTTTGATCTTTTGCTTGAATCTTATCTCCTTCCTCGCCGTATCCATCATCACTTCTTCCATGTCTTGCCACGCGTTATCAAGATTCGTCTCCTCATCCGGTTGTAACATGACTGACGCTGCTAACCTTTCATTCAATTTCTTGCTCACTTCATTTTTGATGCTTTTAAGTCTATCATAATCTACCCTTGGTTCATGTTTCCGTTTTCTCCCATTAGTGATCTTTATTTTTATTTCCGCCATCAGAAGTACGTGGTCTGATGGGATGTCAACGCGTCGCGTCTGCTCCAGGTTATGTAAACGCTCTTGTTGCTGATGTTCCAAAACGTTTGTTGACCAATATGTAGTCTATCTGGTTTCTAATTATGTGTTCGGGACAGTGCTGGGGCGCTCCATGTGTAGAAACGCCTGGGTGGTAGCCTAAACCAAGAGTTGGTTATTTTCTGGTGTAGTCGCCCACCTCGATCGTTCCTCTCTCCCAATCCATAAGTCGCCTAGTATGAGGTTCATTTCATGTTTTTTAACGTTTTTATGAATTAGCTGTCTCAGTTCTTCATATAATTCTTCAACTTCATCTTCTGATGCGTCTTATGTAGGGGCGTATACTTGAATGATGTTAAGATTAACCGGACGTGCTTTCAATCTAAGTAATGTCATGCGATCTGAATGTGGAAGAAAGTTAATTACCGACGGGGATTTTCTGGAATTATTATTCCCTACCCTTTCCGATGATTTTGTCTTGGTTTCCTGAATAGAAGAAGACTCTTCCCTGTGTCACACATTTTCCCACGTCTGGCCACCATGTCTCTGCCACCCCGAGGACATCTATTTTCATCTCCTATATTAAATTATGCACCAATTTTCATCCTGTTTCGGAAATTCACACCAACTTCTCTATTTCTATCATTTAACACTGTTCCTTCCGGAGATTCTATTGGGGAACTTTTTTTACTTCCGGAAAATTTCGAGTTAAATGGGGTCATCTTGATTCTCTTGGGATATCTTATAGATCTTTAATACAGTGGTTTCTTATGCTGTTGACTAATTTCTTGGTTCATCCGCCTTTAGGGCCAGTTTCCTAAGCCTAAGACAAAAGAGTGCCCTTCCATTTACTAGCTCTTCCACCCGAGGTTGTTTATATCGGCAATTACTCGGTCGTCAGAGCCTCGTCAGTCATCCAACAGGAAGTCCCGGGTAACTAATTGCCACTCGTGAAGGTGAGGTTGACATTTGAGTAGGAGATGCTATTTGAGACGCATCCTACCCCTTACTTCCCTGTTCATCTGATACTTCAGTTCTTATCCAGATTTACTTTCGATTGTCAGTTGTAAAATTTGATGTTTGTAGATTTGCCAGTCAATGACTGAAGTGTTTCTTCAGACCTGTGTTATTCCCATCATCACGCCGGTAATCCGATCTTCCCTTGGGTCTTTCATTTGTTATAGGGGTTAAATTGAAAGTAGATCTAGGGTGTGTTTATAGAGTATAGATTTAGAAGATTTATTCTCATCTCACATTTTGGACTTTTGGCGATGTTGATGACTTTTGTGGGCTCTGTATCTGTTTAGCAATTCGTAGGAGTACTGAATTATAGCAACATATTTTTTCCGGTGCTAGTTTGATTTATTACCTTTTGCTCGTTTGCTTCATGGTTTGTGTTTTGTTTGATGTCTTTGTTATCTTCCTGATTTATATGTCATGTTCTACTAAATCTGGATGGTCAAAGAGAGTTACAGTTTTTTAAATGAAATACCCTATATTTTATTACATTTTTGGATTCTACTTAAAATTCTAAGCATATTTGTTGTATGATGTTATACCTCTAGAGTTAGTAGTTTCACAGCTATAAACAGTTGAAAATCGGTACTTGGGCTACTTTTCACCTTGGTAGCAGGAAGACCATTAAAGATGGAGTAAAATGAATTCCACATTCCTATCTTAACTTTTCAAGATGGTGCTAACTGATGGTACCTACAGAGGTACCAGATTTGCCACCTGCCAATTAGTACCGTCAAATAGCTCTTGAAAAGTTAAGATAGGAATGTGAAATTAATTTTACTCCATCTCTAATGGTCTTCTTGCTACCAAAGTGAAAAGTAGTCAATGTACCGATTTTCAACTGTTTATATCTGTGAAACTACTAACTCTAGAAGTATAACATCATACATCAAATATGCTTAGCATTTTAAGTAGAATCCAAAAATGTAATAAAATATAGGGTATTTCAATTAAAAAAGTGTAACTTTCTTTGACCATCCTGTATATAAAAAGTGACGATTAAAACAATACAAAAAAAAATAAAGATCATTTTACTAGGAACAACTTTTGTATTTAATTTTTTTTTCTAACCCCCGTAGTTTTCGAGATAAGGTATAGGCCCCTCTTGAACGGGCCACCCTGTACATATTTATGACTGTGAGAATGCCATCAGACTGAAATATTGAAAGGCAAGAGGCTATAAATGGAAGCTTATACATTGAACGCAGAATTATTTTTTGAGAAATAAGGACTCTTGTGATGTGAGTTGAGTTCCCCCACGCTAGCAAACCATAGGATAGGAGAGAGTGAATAGAAGCATAATAGAATATTTTTAGACATTTAGAATCAATACAGTCTCTCAGTTGCAAGACAGCATAATTTTTTGATGACAATCTGTTGCAGATATCATCAACACGGTCACCCCAAGACAGATGTTGGTTCGCTGTGAGGCCAAGAAACGTTACTACTTCCTTTTGTTCAATGGAGTGGCTGGTCTAGTCTCTGACCAGCAAACCACTGTCGTGTTTTACCCTTATAGGAGTAAACCCAACTATATTTGTTTGCCCTTCACTTAAACACAGTCCATTTTCCTTACACCAATTACTTATATCAACCACACACTGTTGAGCCTTTGTACCCAACTCCCCCAAGCAATCTGCATTTACTAGTGCCGATGTGTCATCAGCAAAAAGGGTTAAATAATATGAATTGGCGAAAAAGGAAAGATCGTTAATAAACATTAGGAATGGTATTTGGCCAAGTACATCACATCAGTTTTCACACTCATCCAATCAGACGACATAAATCCTTGTTCCTTATCGAGCTGCACATATTGTCCTCTATCCGTTATGTAGGACTTTACCCAGTTAAGCGCCGCACCCCTTATGCCAAGCTGTTCAAGTTTGTCCAACAATAAGCTCAAGTTAATAGTATCGTAGGCTTTTGTAAAAAAAATAAAAATATTCCAGCCACCCGCAACCTGCTATTTAGACCCTCAAGAACTTTTAAATAAAATGAAATGATTGCTTTCACTGTGAAAGCCATACTGTCTGCAGTTTAGGAGTTTAAATTAGTCGAGAAAACATAACAACCTCCTACAAAATGCCTTTTCAAAGATTTTGGAGTATACTGATAATAGAGCTATTGGTCTGTAATTCTCAATTTTGGAGACATCATCCTTTTTGTGAATTGAAATTATTTTAGCAGTTTTTATTTCTTTAGGGAAATAGCCCTTTTCAAAGGAGAGATTAATTAATAAAGTTAAAGGTCGTACAAGCTCGTGACAACAGCTTAAGGCTGCAGGGTACTTCATCAGAACCACTAGAATTTTTGGCTTTGACAATTTTTATGATTTCCATTGTTTCATCCTTAGTGAATGGCTTCAAAAAATTGGTACGTGGACATTTATTTTCTGGTAGCCCCTTTGATTGTCCATGTACCTATTGAAATTGCTTTGTAAGATCATCCACAGACTCAATAAAGTATTAATTAAAAGAATTAGCAATTTCTTGACTACCAGTAACTTCATTGAGATGGCATGACATTTTATCAGGGAGTCGTATAATTTTCCAGGCAGCCTTAGTAATGTTGTCAGAGGCACATAGTTGGCTGGAGTTATAATGTTTCTTAGCCAAAGAAATATTTTGTTTGTGCACCTTCATGCTATTTTTATAAAGTAGCCTTAGGGCATATTCATCTGACTCTTTAACTTGTCTATGATATCTCTTAAGGTTGTTACTCTCATTAATAAGCTCTGAGGTTTTCCAGGGATTTTTTTGCCTTTGGCCGACCTTTATTTGAAATCCTAGTGTGTTGAAAGGCAATATTAAAGTGACTATAAAGTGTATCAAAGAAAGAAGAAAAGCAAGTAGCATGAGGTATATCAGTTTGATACAGGAACTCCCAGTTTTCCTTAGAGAGAAGAAGCCTAGAATGGTCTTTGTTTTCTTTAGAAAAAATGCGTTTGTATAGGTTATTGGGATGATCAGTCACCTGCTTATTTGTGGGTAATATTGGGTTGATTATTTGAGATGTATGATCAGAAAAGTTTAGGTCTACTGTTTTACTAGAGTTAATATTGATAAGTTATCAAGCAAAGTGCGAGAGGGACCTTGTATTCTAGATGGCTCAGTCATTCGCATAAACAGACCATATGAGTTGAATATTGTGCATACCTTCATAGTAACTCAATCATTAGACAAAAAGTTTATATTAAAGTCTTCGGAAACAAATATGTGAGAGTTAAATCGAGTTAGAGAATTAAGCATTTTGTCAAGATTAGATCAAAAGCTATCATAAGTTGAGTTTGGAGGCCGATAAATACAAAAGACATTTTATATTGTTCAAAGTATGGACCACTATGGCAGTAGCTTCAAGGGTGTGTTGAACCAGGCAATCATACATCCAAGCACTCCAGCACTCACCCTGTTTAAGTCCTTTCTAACAAGGATCGAGAGTGTCATAGTTGTCCAGCTTGAAGTTGATCGAATCTAAACCACTCTTAGTAACATTCTTCTTCAAATGTAGTTCTTGTATGACACATTTTTCGACCACAACTTAAACTATAGAACGCTATAACCCAACCGTGATGGCCGAAACCGAGCGTCATGCAAAACATTCGCTCGCCCACATTATCCATTTAAGCCGTCACGTTTCTAAAACGAAATACCTTTATCCCGTTTTCACCCGAAACAATATACAGTTCGGATTCAGCCCTTTTCGTGCCAGTTCTTTTCCAGCGAACTTACGACTTTATCATTTCCTACCTCTAAAGTCTCAATTTTCCATTCTTTGAACGACGAGGGAGCGGTTTTTATTCCTTTTTTGCCTGCATCATCTGCTAGATTTGCCTGAAATATCGACATTTGAACTGGTTCGGCAATTGAGAGAATCCGTTTTCCGGAATCGACAATGCCAAGGCAAATTGCTGCCTTAGAAGTGTTGGTTTACAAAGCCAATTTTTATAGGCCTCAGAAACGGCAAATAAACAATATGTTTTAACCTGTGCAAATTTTTCTTTCACTTCAAAAACATTGCATATCTTCTATTCAGGCAAAAATTAAACTGTTGTGAAGACGTTGAAAACAATTGTTATTAAGCAATGCATGCCTAATAACCGGCTTACAAAGCGACAAAACTGTTTTTATTCTAAGAGCTGAAACACAATTTTGAGCCGACATCCGTTTGCTCTATTATCCATTTTAACGTCACATTTTGTAAAGGAAATACGTTTATCCCGCTTTTATCAGAAACACTGCACAGTTTGGCTTTAGAGCCCTTTCTGCGCCACTTCCTCTCCGGCGAATATACAACTTTATTACTTTTACCTTTAAAGTCTCTATTTTCCGTTCTTTGAACATGGAAAAAGTAATTTCTTTATTTTCTCCTTCCTAAGCATCCGAAGCCTCGTCTGAAATATTGACGTTGAAACTAGTTTAAAAGGACTTTTCTATACATTTAATAACAGAAGGTCAAATAAGACATTTTTATTAAACATACGATGCGCGTATGATTGTCATTTTTTAGTTACGGTTTCCAGCATTACCATATCCTGAATTCGTAATGTATACTTTCGTGCACACTGTTCCAGACATCCTCGGCATATAAATCCAAGGCAACTCCCCCATGGCAGATAAACATGTCACAGCGTCGTCGGCAATTTGGAGTTCATTCGGGGAAATGAGCTTGCTCGGGCACGTCATCTATAAGGGCCCTTCAACCAGTGCAAAGGATGTAAGTAATACTTAAAGAAGTTGTTCGTCACCGGTAATTAAATCAAAATGCATAATCTAAGAGCGAGGAATGAAACTTGAGGTTAAGGACAGCTACATAAGCCCACTAACTCCACTGCTTTTAATTTTTAGATGATTTTCGTAACGAAGTGAGTATGAGCTGGGTTGATTCACAAATATATGAATATAGGACAATAAAACTTAGCAAATTGAATAAAGGAAACATTCTTTTTTTCTGGTAACAATTAGTATAAGGTCGATAATTTAATGGCGGGACTAGAAGATTATCAAAAGAGATCAGAGAAACAACGAAATATCTGATATGGAAAGTAAGGAGAAGAAACAAGCCACAGCAAATTGAACGAAATGGATATGGCATTTAGAAAACAATTAATGGATAAGCTAGATAGGTAGAGCAGAGGAATCATAAACATTATCAAAGAAACAGCAAAAAGCCTGACTGGACAACTAAAGAAAGAACTGGAACAAATCAAAATATAAAAACACTTCTAGTTATTAATGACAACGAAACAAAGCGCTAAATAAGGATATTACAAGAAAAATAAGAGCCATCGAAAAGTAAAACTAGGCATTTTTGAAGGGGAACTTGGAGAGTAAGCTGGTGAACGTGTAACAAAAATTTTATAAATTTGTGACAAGGTGAGGCAAAGGAAGATAGATGAATATACGCTGACCCGCGATTATGGTCACAATTTTGATTGGGAGTAGTTTTTATTATAAGGCCTTTTTGTCACCCACCATTAACCCCAAGGCGATCCTCTAAAGAATAAAGGTAAATTAAATAGAATTTCCTTTTGCGGGGATCAAACTCAAAGCGATAGCCACACCAACGTGCTGTAGGGCCTCCGATATAATTTAGTTTAGAGCCTGATGCCAAGCGTGTGGTGCACGCGTACCTAATACATTGGTACATGCCTCTCGGCTGTTCTTTATACGGATGAAGTTTCATTTGTCGTGTGTGATATACAAGCTCCCTATTTTTTGTACAGACATTTCAAAAAATCAAGAAAGAGGTTAAGAAGAGAGAAAAACAGATTTTTACTCATGAATAACACAGATTATCCACAAACATTTTTAAATAAAACAATAATAATAATAACAAATTAAAAAAGTCAGCATCTCGTGAACTTATTTGGAATAAACATTTCTTTTTACACTCTGTACACAGTAAAACGTTTCTTTTCAATCTTACAAGCATGTTCAGAATTAAATTCTCTTTTAGATACTGCAAGCGGCGCTTTAATATCTATATTCATGGGCAAAATATTTTATTTTAAGGTTCTCTTTAATTGTCAAACAATTTAGTTACAGATAATATGTTGACCGTTTATTTCAAATTCATCTATAGTAAGTATTGGAATACACATTATGTTAAAAATCGCTTTTGAAAACAATATCGAAGTTTTTTTCCGTGTAGTAAAGGTTTAAATGTCGATACACATGTTTCTTGCAGTGTATCTATCGGCGTCAAAGGCTAAGAATCGACAGAATTTCCATTCTCCTCGATATGGTGGTTCTATAGTCTAGATGGCTCAACTTTCACAGCTTGTTATCAAAACTAATCAGATTTGAAGTAAATTAATTATTATTCATATTAAAAACTGCATTAGAAAGTAAAATTAAACTTTTTCTTCGTGTAGTAAAGACGTATACATCGATATTTCCTTTAATGTATTAATCGACGTTCAATGTTAAATGTTTTGGGAATCGGTAGTTTCCCATCTAGTCGATTTATTACTCCATGGATATTTGGAATCTTTATTCTAGGTTGATAATTATATTTAAAATTGAATGAGGCAAGTAAATAATATCGGGAAAAAATTTAGCAAATGACTTTCAAGAATCAATGACAATCAAACAAATAACAAAATGGTGGGAATAATGAAATAACAAAAGTTACTAAATAACCATCAAAAGTTATGGAGTAGAAGAATAATAAAGAAAGAAACCTCTAGATAATAGATAGGAATAACCAGATAATTTTGTTTAGATATAAAAATAATGGAAATGGAACAATGTTAAGAGTGATTAAATAAGAAGCTAAAACTTTTACGGTGACACTAAAGCAAAGTTAAGATAAATAAAGAGTTGAGCCCCAAGCAAAATGAATGAAGGAGGTCGGGCATGCAGAGGAAACCTAGAAGAAAACATATTCAAATATCAATGAAAATCAAAAGAAAATCTAGATAAACAAAGCAAACGAATAAGAAAAGTTATCAACGATGCTGCAATAAATTTGAGAGAACTAGATAATGAAAGCAGCAAAGCAAGGTTCATCAACGAAATGATTGGATATCTAATAAAAAAAGAGATAAATAATAAAGAGGCAAGTCTTACCAAATTGACTGCAATAGATAAGCAATGCAGAGACAAAATAAAATAAAACTTTTTCAAATCTTGTTAAGAATTAGATAGGGAAAACATAATAATTAGAGTTACTAAACATGCAGCAATATGTAAGAATTGACAACTATTTTTATTTATTTATTTATAAAGAATTGTCTCATGTTACTTGATATTTGACCTAAAACTAATACAAACTTAACAATATATACATATTTACAAATAAATACTTATATAAGTACTAAAGACTAAGGTGGTACCTAACAAGCGTCCATCTAAACCTAAATGACATGATATTTTAATACTAAATGATTATTCTAACACTGCACTTTTAATAATGTTTTTCGCATTCCTTCCTGGGGGGGGGGGGGGGGTTAGAGTCGTCTTAGTCCTTGTTCTGCATTTTCACATACCATCACCACGTGGATCATTTTGTGGATTTTCCTGAATGGAGTCTCCTCTATGGTCATCCTTCCTATGTTCCTGGTTATATCATGTGTCCTCGTTCTGTACCCGAAGAATTTCGTCGCTGTCTCCTGCAATCTCTGTTCTAGCGGTGTTGTCCCGGCTTCTCTGTACAGTGTCCTTGTTGTCTTGAAGTTCTCAAATCTTAATTCATGATTGTGCGCTAGAATCCGAATTGTTCTGGTATGATGGTTCCTAGTGCTTGGAACTCCGCGTTGATTCTTCTGTTGAGCACTCTTTCGTAGATTTTTCCTAGGGTGGGTAGCTGTGATATTGGCCTGTACGACGAGGTTTGGATCCTGTCCATTCCTGGTTTGGGGATGACGATGATCCTGGCTGTTTTCCATGCCCTTGGGAAGTAGTGTAATCTGATGGAGGCGTTGAAGATATATGTCAGCTGGACAAGGGCTTTATTTGGCAGGAACTTGGCCTCCTTCATGACTACTTCATCTGGTCCTGGTGCTTTGTATGGCCTGGTCTAGCTTATGATCCTCCTTAGTTCCCTGGGACTCGTGATTATCCTGATGGTGTCCTGTGGCGGCAGCGCTTCGATCTCGTTTGTTGTCCTTTGAACTCTTCTTCGTGTCCTGTCGTCTGATAGGTTCTCTGTCAGGCTGCTGACATTGGCGAAGTATTCGATGAACTCCTCCCTTCTCTGTCTTATATACGATGATGCGTTCCACGCCGGCGCCGTCTTTTGTCACTTTGATCACTGGGACTGTCCATGGACTCTTGCTCTTCATTTTCTTGTAGTGCTTCCATATGTTGTTTTCATGGCTAGCGGCTGTGATTCTGTTATTCCAGGCCTCGTTGTTTTATGTATCCAGCATGGCTCGGGTAAGTTCGCATGACAACTATTGAAAATAAGAAATGAGAGAGGAGCCTTAGCAAATGGAATTAAGAAGGCAAGCAATGCAAAGGACAACTAAAACTTGGTGAGATATCAATAAGATTGAAATCGAAGATGCTCGAAGCAAAAGAATAATAAACGTCATTAAAGAAATAGTGAAAAGAAAGGAAATAAATATATAAGCCCTAACAATTTAATAAGCACCAAACGAAACAAAACAAAGATTATCAAAGAAACAACAAACAGTCTAACTGGGCAACTAGTGGAAAGGGAAGAACGAAAGAAATTTTGGATTCTAAAGCCACTTTAGATGGTCATCTTCATCGGGCGAAAACGAAGGGTAAAAATACTATTAAAACTGCGTCAAGTACCTTAAATGCTAATGACCTTAATTCATTTTATTGCAATTTGCCGCTAAATTATTCAATAATATTTCACAAGGAGATGACCCCAGGAACTATTTGGGCCATGTTGCTGTGGCTGAAACATTCTTTTTTTCTCCTACTACTGCAGATTAAATTAAAAGCACATTTGCAAACATTAAAAATAAAAATGCATCAGGCTTAGATGGCTTTCTTTGAGGATTTTGCTGGCCTTGCCTCTTGGTGCTCTACATGCTCCTGCTAAGGCAATAAATACCTCATTTATGTCAGGAAGCTGTGGTTGTACCCATCTACAAGGGAGGAGGCCACAACAGTCCATCAAACATTCGGCCAATAGCACTGTTGTCAACTTTGGCTAAGGTAGTAGAGAGGCTGGTCCAGGTGAGGATGATTTGGTTTTTGGGTGGGCTTGGGTTGTTGAGTGCTCAACAATTTGGTTTCCGAGAGTCATTGGGTACAACTGACGCCATGTTTAACCTTTTGGAACAGCTATCCAACCAACTGAACGACGCGCCGGTGAGGCTGCCGCAATGGTCTTCTGTGATTTGTCAAAAGCATTTGATTGCGTAGATCACAGAATACTGCTGTGGAAGCTGGACGTGTATGGGTTTAAGGGAGTGGCCTTGAAGTGGTTTCATTCTTATTTGTTAGGACGTGCGCAGACAGTTAGGTTAAATAATGCCAGCTCGGAAGAACGAAATATCAATACCGGAGTTCCGCAGGGCTCTGTACTAGGGCCACTGCTTTTCTTGATTTATGTTAACGATCGGCCCCAACTTTCAATAGTGGGAAAATTCACGATCTCCGTAGATGACACCACCTTCTCTGGCAAAATGAGCAAACAGATCTGTTAAAGATAAAAAAATGGTGTGACGCTAATTTATTAACTTTTAATATACACAATTCAAATATGTCATGGGGAACGTTTATTTAGAAAATGAACCTATTGCTGCTCCCAGCTTTAACAAATTTCTGGGCTTATCAATTGACAGCTCGCTTAGATTTGAGAATCACTTCTTGAATGTGTGTAATAAAATCTCATCTGGTTGTTATGCCTTGAGGGTTATATCTAATAATTTAGACTTCTCCATTCTAGGGCTGCATACTTTGCTCTAATTGAGTCCCACCTTCGATATGGCATTTGTTTTTGGGGCTCTTGTTCTGAATACCTTTTTAATTCAGTGTTTGTGTTGCAAAAAGAGCCATATTTATCGGGAGCCAAGGTGATTCCTGCCTACCCATATTTTTGAGACATGCAATCTTGACATGTTGCCTGTTTATTTTGGAAACAGTCTGTCTGATATTTAGGAAATATAGAAGCGAGTTGTCTTTGAATGGTCCTTACGATATCCGCCAGACTTATACTCTCAGATTGCCTATCCCCCCATTCAGAACAAATTAAAAGTTCCATTATATACGGAGGTAAAAAACTTTTTAATCATCTTCCTATAAAGCTAAGAGGGCTGCAATGTGATAAAGGGTTCAGGAAGCAAACAGGGAAGTTTTTGGCTGATAAAGCCTATTAAAGTTTTAGAGAATTAAAAGTGGTTTTGTCTTATTTGTCTTTATCTGTTCCATTTGCACTTTTGTGTTGTATTTTTTTTTAATTTTTTGTTGCTTTGTGAACTCGTTTTATACTCCTCTTCTAGTTTTAGTTTAATTTTAATTTTAATGGACCTTTATGCACTTTATATTCTTTGTAACTTTAAATTCTATTTTCTAATGGCTTTGTCAACAACTATGTATTGTATTATGACATTAAAGCTATCTTTTGACTTTGACTTTGATGACAGTATTGGCGGTGTTTATAAATGATTGCCATTAGTCGCTTACATTTCGCCTCCATATACATTCAAATTAGCCAGATCAAGACTGTGATCGTATAATGAAATTTCCTTTCGTGTTAGATGCCTATTTTCCCCCTTTTACTCTATATAGTATCCATTCCCAGTATCTCCAGTTGTTTCCGCGAATAAATCATTCTGAAGTATTCACTGGAGGTGAACACCTGACTTGCATGGAAAATAAACGGCCCAGTTGGGATTTTCGACCAGGTAGTCTTAAAAGTTTTATAAACTTGGGACTTTGTTTGCAGCGTATAAAAGAAGGCCATCTATAAACCGGATATTTCGAAGCTATATGGCTTGCACTGGTCTCGTTTATTTAAAAGTGAGACAAAAATAGTATGTACTATCAGTTTAAGGACAAGGACGTGAAATTAATTCGTTTAAAAATATCCAACAGGCAAAAAGAGTCATTAGTTTGAACCTCTAAGGAAAATAATGTGCGATCAAATTAATAAAGCATTATTATTAATAATGATAATTTAAAGGACAAAAAGTAAAAATTCATAACTAGAGATGCTATAGAAAAGGAAGTTGCATATTGTAAGGGGAATTAAAACGGAGAGCTCATTAGTGAGAGGATGATTAATTTAAATTAATAAAAGCCAATTGAAACTGAGAATTGAACGAAGAAATATTTTGAAGTAGTTAAATATTATCATCATAAAACAAAATACTGTTCTTGAAATAGTCTGCTATCAGCAGGATATGGAAAAATATCTTTTATCCTAATGCGCGTATCATGTATTTTCCCCACGACTGAAATACATTATACAAAGGTTAGTATGTTAAGTATTTTATTTTGAACTAGACATTGCTGCCGAGGTTTTGATATCCGACCACTTAAGTTAGCAGAATAGAAAATAAGTTCCGGTAATTACGCTTCAACTCCGCTATAAAGCAAGAGCGTTTATGACAAGAGTTTAACTAAATTTCGCCATCATTGTATCGAGTTTAAGTGTTTCTTAGTGTAAGTATATGCTTTCACGACAATCCAATTTAACTTTTTTGCAAATTGGAATTTACGATTAATTCAAACTTTGTTTGAACTCCTCAATCATATGTAATTAGCACTGTTATTGCAGCTGAGATGTTATTAGTTATGGATATGGTTTCATATAATTGCAACATTTCTCAGACTTTACCAGTTGTGTAAGCTAAAGTGAAATTAATGTTTTAGAGTTAAAATTTACTTTAATATTAAATGAATGCTTGACACCTTTGCAATATTTTTGAGTCTAAATGCTCGTGGTATCATTTAGTGAACCCATATAGTACATGTTCAAATGTTTTGAAATTTTAGCCGTAGTTAGTTTCTTTTGATTCTTCGGTCGTCCCCTACCAGTTGGTCTTTAATCCAAGAATAGTATATGATAAGTTCAAGTAAGAGGAGCCTTACTCGAACTTATATTCAATTGAAAGGCTCAGAAACGGCATAAAATATCTACTTATATATTTCTACACGTTATTACTTAGTAAACGAATTTTTAAGAGATTAGGGTGTATATTTTTACACATTTTTTCAATTTTCAATATATAGAAATATAGTGCGAATACGTAAGGCAAAACGCTGCGAAATCTCGTTGTCCTAATTTTGATATATCAGGCGCCAAATCCGAATTTAAAATTAAGTGAAGACCATGCGCTTCCAGAAGCAACATATTTTGCCAACTACATCCCAAAGGGAATTAATCTCCCTAATAAGGTCTACTATTACTGCAATACCAATTTCCTTGAAGGTATGTTCCGTGTCTGGACAACCTCTAACATACATAGGATGCACATATCGGGTCCACCCGCATCCAGAGCCTGGTGCAAGCATCTGGTCAGCCAGTAAACCGAGCCCGCTCACAAACAGAAGATGCACGTCTATGGTATACGCAAGGGAAGACGGAGAAATACGATTATCCTGGTTCTTGATATATCAGGGATATATTGCATTAAGTGACATACTGAAGGCTTATTAAATTAGATATTGAGTCGCCCCACTGAACTAGTATATAGTTCCGTGGTTGGCACCGAATCCGAATTTAAGTTCAAACGGACTTAAAATAACTGCTTATATATTTTAACACGTTATCAATTATTAACAACATCCCAAAGGGAATTATTAGTCTTCATAATATGTTCCGGTGTTACAACAATACCCTCTACTAGGCAGTAGGGCTAACTACCAATTTCCTTGAAGGTGTAGGCCGAAATTGCCAAACAAGTTACTCGCAAATAATATATTATTTACCTATATAGAAATGTGGTGCGAATACGTAAGGAAAGTCGTTGAGAAAATGTATTTCCTCGTAAATATGAAGGTAAAGGTAATATCGATGTAAAGGGGAGACTATATGAAAAATTGAGCAATATATATATTGTGAGGATAGAGCTGAAAATTTAAATAAGCCTTAGGTAAGGGTATATAATAGAGTATAATTTTCCTGACGTTTACTATAGCAAGGAGCTTTCTATTAAATGAAGTATTAAAGGGCATTGACACAATTTTGAAAAACCACTCAGGTTGATTAAATTAGGGTATTATTTTTCACGATATGATTTAACGTAGTAAAGTAATGTGGTGGGAGAAATTTTGGCATCGAGAGCTTGATGTTGCTATGACGGCAAGGCTCTTCCATAAACTCACGGGAATAATTATACCGTATATATTAGAGTGATGTAAGAGAACCCCTAACATATTGCTAGTAGTAGTTAACTTGTGATGGTTCTGCACCGCTTCCCACCACTTGACCCTGATGCCAAGTTTAAGTGAGTGGATTCCGTATTTTACATTCGCAGTTCGCAGTTAGATAGTGTGTTTGAAATAGCTTAATTTCTAAATTTCAAGACACTTGAACAAAATTTTAATGCTAAATATCGTCAACCTGTTGTTGCAGGCTCACAGAACCGAAACTCTGCCTCGGACAAGGATGGATGTAAAGATGACGACCCATGCACGAAAAGTGAGAACGATTTGGAAAATAAGAAATGTACTTCGCTTCGCCATCTGGAACATAAAACACTTAACAACAAGAAACGAGAAGTCACTAAGGAACTCGGGGATAACAATATCGACATATGTGCACTACAAGAGATAAAGAAGAAAGGAAGAGGTCAAAGGCTATATGGTGATTATATAATCATATATAGCGGAGTAGACAAAAATGAACGAGCAAAGGAAGGAGTAGCAGTGACAATACATAAAAAATATGAAGAACAATTAGAGAAATGTCAGTGTATATCCTCACGTATAATAGTTCTTAAACTCAAACAGTTCATTGTTATGTCCATATACGCACCTGAAGACAACAAGCCAAAACAAGAGCGGGAAGACTTTTTTTTTTTTTTTTTTTTTATGGCAGTGGCACACACACTAAAGGGAGATCCTATGGCGCTCGACGAGCGGTGTGTGTGCGAAGATGTTGATTGACACGGTTCTTGAATATTTGTAGGTTGTAATTAGTGGGAAACAGATGTCCTGGAAGTGAGTTCCACAGTGATGCAGTGCGCCAGACAAAGGAGTTCTGGTAAAGCGATGTTCTAGGTGTTTCTAGTTGTACGACGAACTGGTGCGCTTCTGCCGTCTGTCGGGACTGTCTGACAGGAGTTGCCAGGGGCGGGATTATGCGGGCCAAATCCTGGGAACATCTGCCGTGAAAGTATCTGTAAAACAGACACATCTCGGTCACATGTCTGCGATGTTCCAGACTATCCAGATTCCGGGTCAACTCCGGATCGCCGACGAGACGCACAGCCCTCTTCTGAATGGAATCCAGCAGCTTTAGGGTATGCTTTGGTGCGGCACCCCAGATATGTGAGCAATATTCTAAGCACGGTCTTATTTGCGCTTTGTACAGCAAGAGCAACTGCTGCGGTGTATAGAGTTTTTTGTTGCGAAATAGCGCACCAAGCTTCTGGGAGGCTGATTTGCGATGTTAGCAACATGGTCATGCCATGACATATTGCTGTTGACCGAGACACCCAGCAGCCCGATTGACGAGGATGAAGGAATGGTCGATCCTGCCATAATGATGTCAGGGCCCGCTGTATTGGCCCTCTTAGTAAACGTTGCTGCTTGGGTCTTTGCTGCATTGAACTGGACCAAATTTTGGTCGCCCCAAGTTTGAACTTTCTCCAGGTCTTGATTAATTGCTGTAATCTGCTCCTGTCTGCGGTGATGAGTCTCAGTCGCTGGTAAGGGTTTTTCTGATCTAAAGTGGGAGACAAGGGTACTGTCATCTGCAAAACTGTAAACAGGATTATTCGTTTCGATCAGCAGGTCATTAATATAGATGAGGAACAGAGTTGGTGAAAGTATTGCGCCCTGAGGAACGCCCGCGTTGATGGTGAATGTGTCCGAGATGTGTCCATCGACTGTAACGTGTAGGGATCGGTTTTTAAGGAAACTGGCCAGCCAGCTGCAGAGAGAGGCGGGCAGTCCCAAGGACGGCAGTTTGTTGAGCAGTCCGTCATGCCAAACTCTGTCGAATGCCTTTGAAATATCCAACGCAATCGCTCGAGACTCTCCGTAGTTTTCAATTGCCCTACTCCATATATGAGTGACATAGGCCAATATATCTCCTGTCGATCTCTCTTTGCGAAAGCCGTATTGATTATCGCTGATTATTCTGTTGCTCTCGAGGTACTTGAGTAGTTGCTGGTTGACTACACGTTCCATGACTTTGGAGATTATTGGAAGCAAGGCAATTGGGCGATAGTTTGAGGGCGTAGTTTTCTTGCCTTTTTTTGGAACAGGTTGCACTCGAGCGACTTTCCAAGAGGATGGGTAAATCCCTTTTCTGTAAGAAAGAGAAAAAAGCCTGGAAAAAGCGGGTGTTAGTTCGTTGGCGCAGTTCTTTAGCACGATGGCAGGTATTCCGTCCGTTCCTGATGCCTTTTGCGTATCTAGTTCTTTAAGGATTTTGCGAATATCACGGTGAGAAAACTTGACTTCTGCCATGGTAGTGTTGATGTTCGGTATAGTGGGGAGAGTCTTGCCTTGGGGCACGTCTAAGGTAGAGTGCGATGAAAACATTTTGGCGAGCATGTTTGCTTTTTCCTTGGCTGTAGTCGCCGTGATGCCACGTTCGTCCGTCAAAGGTGGGAGAGACGTTTTTGTAAAGTTGTTACTTACTGCCTTTGCTACCGACCAGAAATTCCTGGAACCACTGGGGCATTGCAAAAGTTTATTCCTGATCCTTTGATTGTGTTTGTCCTTAGTTTCGTCGATCACACGCTTGCATTCGTTTCTCGCTTCGATAAAATAATTGCGATTTTCAGCGGTCTGATTTTGCTGCCAGTACTTATAGGCTTGCTGTTTCCTTCCTACAGCTCTTTCGCATTTTTTGTCGAACCAGGGCTTTCCTTTTGATGGTAACTTGATGGAATTTGGGATGTATGCTTCCATTCCTGAGGAGATTACTTGCATGATCTCTTCGCAGCAGTCTGACGGGTCGTCAGTGGCAAAGCAGACGTCGAGCCAAGGAAAATCTAGGTAGAACTGCCTTAGATCGTCCCAGTTTGCAGAATTGTAATGCCAGATTTTGCGAGGCAATGGTGGATCCTTCTGTATGAGTGGCAATTCACAAACCGTTGTAATAAGTTTGTGGTCAGAGGTACCTAATGGCGGACCAACTGTAACCTTGTACTGGTCAGGATTGGTGGTCAGAAAAAGATCCAGGAGGGCGGCGAATTCGCCCCTCTCTGAGATTCGAGTTGGTTCGTCTACAAGTTGAGTAAGCCCGCAGCTAATGGCAAATGCTTCAGCTTCTCTACCTTCGTTGTCGGTCTTGTTGTGATGTTTGAGCCAGTTGGTGTTGTGGGCATTGAAGTCTCCCAGAATGATTATTTCTGAACTGGGGTGATCGACCTGTATTGAGTCAAAAGTGGTAGCTAGTGTTGAGAAAAAGCTTTGGTATGCTCTATAGCTCGGAGGGTGATAGAGACAACATATAAACTTGGTTAATCCCTTGGCGGTGAACTTGAGCCACATGACGTCAAGGTTGTTCGGTTCGAGTGTTTCCTCGCGGTGACATGAAAGGTCGCTTCGGACAAAAAGGCATATTCCGAACTTATATCTAAATCGGGTATGTAAGTCGTAACCAGGATAGAGGTAGTTCACTGTTGTTGTTGTAGAACATACTTGTGTTTCTGTAAGGGCTAATATGTGTGGTCTATTTGCTTGTAGATGTTGGTGTACCGAATTTATGTTTGTATTTAGGCCTCTTATGTTGCAGAAATCTATTCTAAATTGGTTCGGTATCTTTGCTGTCTGTGAAATGCGGAATGAAGGGCTCCCAGGGCCACCCAGCGCCCGGAGATCCGAATGGCCGGGGAGTTTACTTCCGGAATATTTTGATCCTGGAAGCACCATCATGTCCATATATTCCTACTGTGGAACCCGGGACCACCAGCGCGGAAGCGGAACGTGATTTGGGAAAACCACTTAGCGCTTCCCAATTCTGGTGGGGTGGTCTTTCACCGGACGATGCGAGTAGGCTTATGCATCTACCACCTAGGGCCGCTTCCACTCGAAGCATCGGCCTCAGACTCATTCCTTTGGGCTCAGACTCATTCCTTTGGCCTTAGACTCATTCCTTATACGACCAATTACAAAATACTATCGCTATGATCGCTATCAGCTTATGATGAATGTTTGCTCAATCAATGATTTAAGAATTAATAACACCTTCGTTGGTCACAAAATATACTACAAGTACATGATCAGAAATACCCGAGCACAACAATCGACAATTGACTACATCGCAACTATCAGGTTTGTACACCCGACACAAATACAAGATATAAGAATCCTAAATTCGGCTGATGTGGGCAGTGATCACAGCTTACCAATAGGAAAAATTGAAATAGGGATGAATGTAAAAAATAAGGCAGAACTAGAACCAGGAAACACAAACACAAAAATAAACGTTCAATCACTTTGGGATACTAGTATAAAAGAACTGTACCAAAACCGATTACAGGAGAGAGTTGACAAGAACCCAATAAGCGAAGCCGAAGAAGTGAATGAAAGCTAGGATAAACTAAAACGGAACATTATAGAAGCCCTTGGCACCCGAAATATAAAACAATAAAAACACGGCCCCAATAAAACCCCATGGTTCTGCAACGAAGTCAAAAAAAATGTATCAAAAAAAGGAAGGCTTATCTAAAATACATGACGACTAAAACGCCGGAAGGATATGATGATTATAAGAGGGTACGAAACGCCACCTATACACTAGTAAGGCAACAAAGAACAGTATTGAGAATCCTTCTCGAGAAGAATGGAAAATGACTTATACGGCCTCCAAAACCAGATGTGGAGATTAATCAGACGCCAGAAAAAAGAAGCAAGATAATTTATTAGCACAAACCACATAACGAAGGAAACTTGGGTCCAGTGTCTTAAAGAACTATATACAAAAGAAGATACGGAAAGCATACCGGACACCCCAGAAATCATAACTAACGAAATAACTGAAATAGAAGAAAAGGATATAGAAATGGCATTAATGAAACTCAAGAACAGAAAAAGTCCAGGCCCAGACGGTATTACAAATGAACTTCTTAGATACGGCTGGAGAAGCCTTAAATAGCAGCTAACAGCCATAATTCGCAAAATCCTTGTACATCAAAAAATTCCGGACGAATGGCGCGCTTAAGTACCAGAATCAAAAAGATACCCGCAAACTACCGAGGCATAAACCTTCTAAATACAACATTAAAGCTAATAACAAAGATTATCAAAATAAAATAAATGATCTCACCACATTGGACGATGAACAACAAGGATTCAGATCAGGAATATCTTGTACAGATGCGGTATTTGGCCTGTATCGCAATTGGCCTGCGACAAATAACTGAAAAATCCATCGAGTATAACAAACCAGCCTTCATGTGTTTTATAGACCTGGAAAAGGCGTTTGACCGAATACAACTGGAGAACGTGGTACACCTTCTATACAGCGGGCAAATCCCACATAACATCATACAAACCATGGAACATATTTACCAGAGAAACAAAATACAAGCCAAAATTAATGGCACAACTACTGAAGAAATTCCTGTAAATAGTGGTATTCGACAAGGAGATTCTCTTAGCCCCTTATTGTTCAACATCGTTATGGACGAAATAATAAAAAACACTCGTAACCAGAAAGAGTATAAAATGGGGAACAAAGACGCCAAAATCCTATGCTATGCCGATGATGCTGTTCTGATTGCAGAAAACGAAGATAACCTACAGAGGTTACTATTCAAATTCAGCACAACGGCAAAAAGTCTAAAAATTAAGATATCTGCAGCAAAAACGAAATGAATGACCACCTCAAAAACACCTATCAGATGCAAACTGGTTGTGGACGATAAAATTATACAACAGGAGATGAAATTTAAATACCTAGGCATAGAAATATCAGGATACAGTGATATCGAGGCGGAGGTGAGAATCCAAGCGGCAAAACCAGCACAAACCTCAGCTTATCTGAACGATACAATCCTCCGAAACAAATACATCCGAATCGAGACCAAATCCCGAATCTACAAGGCGGTCATGTCATCCGACCTCTATCAACATACACAGCGAAAACTAGACCAGATACATCGAGCACAAAAAGAATATTAGAAACCACGGAAATGAAATCTCCATCTCCTGCGGTCTTTTAAGTCGTCCGCTGTTAAATTATTTTTATTCATGACTGTGGATTGTTTCTGTCATTCTATTTTGGGTCTGCCTCTTTTTCGTCGACCCATCGGTTGCTATTCTAGAATTTATTTAGGTAGTCTTGATGCTAGCATTCGTTGTACCTGTCCATACCATATTAGCTGTTTGACATTTACGTCTTGAATTATAGATCCTTCCACACCCATCCGTTGTTTTGCTACCTCATTCCTAATTCGGTCCCCTCTGGATATACATAAAGATCTTTTCATCGCTTGCATCTACACCATCTCCAGTTTTTTCTTCTGCCTTTCACTCACTCTTCATGTCTCTGCTCCATGTAATAAGGTGCTCTTTATCATTGTTTCGTATATGTTATATTTCCATTTCTTAGTAATTTTCTTGCTCCATAGTATGCCATTGAGGCACCCAATAACTTTCTTGGCCTGAACAATTCTTTTTTCGATCTCTTTGACGTCAGTTCCTGTGCTGTCGAATGTAACACCCAATTATACGTATTCTTGACAAGATGGAATTTGTTGCCCATTGTCAAGCACCAGATTGTTCGGCTCCTCGCCCACACATAAATACCTTGTCTTCGTCAGATTGACAGTTAGTCTACACTGGCTGTATTCTTCTGTTAGTTTTCTCATCATGTACTGCATGTCCACTATATCATTTGCTATAACGACCTGATCATCAGCAAACACACCATGCCATGAGCTTTCCTTTTCCATTGCTTTAATGCGCATACGGCATATATTTTGAAGAGAGTTGGTGAAATGCAGCATCCTTATCTTAGTCCTTTGGTAACTTGGAAGTTCTTCGGTTATATATCTCCACGTTTTTACTCGTGATCTTGTGTTTTTATAGAGTTCTTGCACCGCATAAATTAGAGTGTAATTAATACTTGATTTTTCTGGTTTCCCACAGTTTACGAATTGGTACAGTGTCGTAAGCTTTTTGAAGGTCTACACATATGATATGAGTTTCTATGTTTTTGCAGCTCTTTTTTCTATTATTTGCTTTAGACAGAAAACATTGTCGGTGCACGATGTGCCTGTTCGAAAACCGCTTTGTTCTTCTTCTTCTTTCTGCCTGAAGTCATCCTCTATTAGGTTTCGTAAGATCCTTCCATAAAGTCTACTCATGGCGCTAGTGACTGAAATTTCTCTATAATTGTTGCAGTTCGTCTTATCTCCTTTTTTATGGATTTAAGAGATGTATGCTTCCTTACAAGGTTCTGGTACTGGATGATCATTTAGGCAATGGTTGATAATAAATGTTATATTGCCATTTTTAAGGATCCATAATAGCTTTTTTTACCGTTTCTACCTGTATCCTTACTTCCTCCCCGTGAACATGTATGGGACTTGCTGGATCGTCACCTAGATATTCCTGTTGTGTTTCTGTTAATAGGTTTTTATAATAGTTTTTCCACTCTTTTGGTTTAATTGTTTGCAGCAATGCGTTATCCTTTCCTGTATTTTTAAAGGCACCTATGAAATTCCAGACTTCTGTGCATTTTCTCCCCCCGATGTGCGTGTTAATATCTTGACATTTTTTGTCCCATACCTTGTTCTTCTCTGTCGTTATAAGTTTCCGGGCCTCTCTCTTTATTTGTTTAAAAGTTGCATGGTCTTCTTCCGATTTTGTGTTGAGCCATTTAAGGTATGCTTGTTTTTTGCTGTTTGATCACCATTTCTATTTCCTTGATCCACCATATTTTCTTACTTGATCTATTCTCTTTTACACCAATCGCTTCTTTGGCTGCATGATGTAAGCTCTCAATAATGTTTTCATATACGTCAGTGAACGTGGAGCCTTGTGTATCTATTAATTTTTCATCCAATCGATTTTGGTAAAGTTGTTTCGTACTATCATTCGTGAAACTATTGAAATCATATCTGAGCAATTCCAAGGTTTCCATTTTTCAAGGTCTGTATTTGGTCCTATGTTCTTAAATGGAAATAGAATTTTGGCTCTTACTAAATAGTGATCCGATCCACGTGTGATTCCCCGAAGAACACGTACATCATTACATCGTAACATCGACTCTGGTTTGCTTATTACATAATCGATAATTGTCTTAAGATTGCGAGTATTCTGAATCCAGTTATATCGCTGGATATCTTTGTGTTTATAAAAACCATTGTTGATTTTGAGGTTGTAGGTTTCACATAGTTCTATTAGTCTGTGGCCGTTGTCGTTAGCCGTCGTCACCATATTGGCCTACTACCTTACTGTCTGTTCTACACCCAGTTCTACTATTAAAGTCTCCGAGCATAATTTCTCTGTTATTACCAACATGTGCTACAGTTTCCTCAATTTTCTCAAAAAAATCTTGTTTAGTGGCAACTATTTCGTCGTCGGAAGGTGCATGTGTAGCTATTACGGTGACATTGTGTCCATTGAGTTGAATGTTCATTGTTAGAATATTCTCATCAATTGCTTCCCAGTTAGTGATTTTATTTTTAAACTTTTTTCTTACTAGTAGAGATACATCTCTGGCTGCTCTTTTCTCTTTAGGGACTCCGGCGCCGGCGCCGGTATAAATGTGTATGTAGTCGCCAACTACTTCAGTGCCTGTACCCTTCTTTTTGGTTTCTGTTAATGCAACCATATCTACATTAATCTTACTCAAGTCGGAAGCGATAAGATCTATCTTTTGTCTTATTCCTTGTACATTCCATGTTCCGATATTCATTAACCTTTTTCTTTGCTTAGTCCGTTGTCCCGAGAATCCATCCGAAGTTCCGACGCTTCGCTTAGGCTTTTTAGTATTTGAGAATTTTTCCAAGTATTGGAGAACCAGTCTAGTGCCTCAAACCCCATCCTGGAGGAGCGGGGCATTTTTTTATCGAGGTTTTCCTCCTCTAGCCTTTAATGATCCAACATCCATCCTACAACGCAGAAACTTCGCAGTACCCTGGCAGGGTACTATTATCCGGAGCCAGATAAACCCTGGTTTTTTACGAGGTTGTTACTCCTCCCCCTCACCTCTTTCTCAACCTGGCTTGGGACAGGCTTAGGCGGGTTTATTATATCTTACAATAATACATTTGATTCAACTACGTAGCGTGGGAGAAATTTGGCATAGAAAACGTTATTATTGACTAATTAGTCAATCAATTTATTTCAAAAGCACTAGACCGATTTTGTTTCTATTTGTTTCCATGCATAGTTTGGCCCGTGAAATATATTACTGACCATGCATCACCCAGGTTAAATAAAGCACGGGGCGAAGGATAAATCAAATGTTACAAAATGCGTATTTGCGTGCCTCCTATTTCAAAATATAATTTTTTAGCATCAAATCCAATGACAAAGATTTAAGCTTATGACAATGGGAGTGTATACTTTAATTTATGAAACTAATCCTCATATATTATAATGGTAAATATTTCCATAAATGCTTCTTAAAATATTAAATACAGCTCTCGCGCTTTTGTGCTACTTAAGAACAATAATGTTATTAAAATATATCAAAACTTTTATGCAAATATCATGCACTTGTTTTCAGAATATAAATTAGCCCAAATAGGCTCCAGGCAAAATTCTGAATATTTAAGTGATTATTAAAACGTAAGCAGCAAATGAGAAAAGTAACTATTACAAATAAATCAGCTTACCTAACACATGAATTATCAAAAAAAAATGCAGCTGTGATTTGGTATACGTCAAATTTACAGTGATTTTTTTAAGTACCAAAAATGGGATTCATATTGATTATTTCTAAAAGTTATTAGAAAAGCCTGCTTCTGATAAAACTGTATGGTGTTATATAAATTTTTAGAACAAAATTTAGATAAAACAATTCTAACTGACATAATAGAACAGAGACGCAGAATGGTAAGACCAAACAACGGATATGTAGCTTCCCTTCTGAGAAATATTCCGCCATCCACAACACACTTCTTTGAAGAAAAGGAATTTTCCGAACTCTACCGGCTGCACAGTAGCTCCTTTCGCACAACAACACACACAAACAACCTCACTTTAAAGTCTTGAAACCAAACGCCAGCACCTATAGGCCCACGACCTTCAAATCCCAATCCAGCGAGTCAGGCAGCCACAGCAACAACAAAAGACAATGACTCGTTCGAAGGGGGATGCCTGGGAAGATTTGGAGAAAAATGGCGAGAATCGGGGGCACCAAAGGAAATAATAAAGATAATCTAGGGTTATTCAATACCATTTATAAGGAAACCTACCTCGCTTCCTTTTATCAAACAAAACCTGTAGAGTTTTCAATTTCGGGGAATGGGCAACGAAATAGAAAAGATGCTGTCTCAGTTGATTCTGGAACCCTCCAAAGTGAATACAGGCTTTCTATCAAGAATGTTTCCCACGGGAAAACTAGACGGATCTCGACGGCCGATATTCAACCTTAAACACTTAAATTCATATCTCAGTCCCAAGAAATTTCACCTCATGCACCATTTCAAAGTTCCAAACTTTCTCCAACACCAAGACTTCCTTATAAAAATGGACATAGAACAAGCTTGTTGTCACGTACCAATAAAACCATCTCACCGAAGATTTTTATCTATGGTCTACAACAACGACAAAATACTGCAGATGACTTGCTTACCAATCGGACTATCAAGCGCCCCCTTAGCCTTTGCCAAAATCTCGAACTGGATCGCCAGTCTATTGAGAGACCACGGAATGAGGGTTATCGTCTACTTGGACGACTTCTTATTAGCGAATCAAGACCTAAATACCCTAAAAAGGCAACACTCTCAGGCGCTAACACTCCTAGAGTCTTAGGGCTGGAATATCAACGCAATGAAATCTCTTTCAACACCGAAACGAGTGGTAGACCATTTAGGCATTACGTGGAACACCAAAAGAAATACAAAGGGCTTACCGAAAACAAAAGTTATTTCGATCAAAAAAGATCTCACAACCATCTTAGAGAAAAAAAGTTGGAATTGGAAAATCTCCAGAACTCTTCTCGGAAAGTTGAACTTTGCATCTTTGTAATTCCACTGGGGCGCCTCCACTCACGTTCAATTCAGCAAACCAGCCTAATCCTCCCGCAATCACTGCCGAACAGGAAAAATCCTGTACCACCACTTGTAGTAAAAGAATTTTGATGGTGGCTGAAACACCTGAAATCAGAGGAACCTTTATTTCCGAAGGATCCTCAGGCCTTCATAACAACGGACGCATCTAACACAGGATTGGGAGCCCATCTAGAGAACACAACGTTAAGCCATGCCTGGATACCGAATCAAAGGAAATGGCATATAAATCAAAAAGAGTTCTTTGCGGTTTCGGAGACACTTCGGAGATATGGACATAAGTTACAGGGTCAAACGATTCAGGTGCAGTCAAACAATCGAACTATTGTCTCATATATAAAGAACCAGAGGGAACTAGATCGAAAGTCCTGCTGAATATAACTCTAAAAAACAATTTAGGGATCACGATACTGACCCAATATATTCCGGGGAAATGCAACGACCTGGCCGACAGCCTTTCCAGGAAAAGGCAGCTGGCCGATTGGCATCTCTCACCGGTAGTAACCCAATAGATCTTTCAGAAGTGGGGAACCCCAGTGCGATCGGAATGCACACTAGATAGACGCATTCAACAGAAAATAGAATTAGAGTCTGGCGTGGATATTCCCTCCACCTTGTTTAATTTCACGCGTTTTGAGACATTGAATTCTGCCAGGTGGGTATTCTTACTAGTGGTTCACAGGTGGGACAAAGTTTTTTGGAAAGCGGATTTAAGACACCGAGCAATGGCTCCCCCATTTTGAATTTCAAATCTAGATACTCATCTTCTAGACGCCACGACGGGAATCCCCCTTCGCCAGAAAGAACAACTTTGTTTGGAGGTCTGGAAAATACGGGGTGGTCTGAGTACTTAAAAAAATGGCAAGATGAGGACAGAAAGCTCCTAGAAACGTCCTGGCGAAACTCTTCTCTTAAATCCTATAGAGCTCCGTGGAGACCGATCACAATAACCCAAGTCCAGAAGACGTGACTCAACATCTAGGATACCTTCACCGGATTAAGAAATTATCACCAGCTACCATAAAAGTTCATAAATCCGTCATAGCTACACTATCTAACCCCCGAAACACGGAGATCATCTCGAACAACCCCCTGGTCAAACGAATGATCCGAGCGATAGAAAACAACAATCCACCTACTCAGAAGAAAATCATATGGGATGTGAACGACGTAGCTACCTGGCTGAAAAGCGAGGAGCTAGGTGAAAACAACCTTTTCCTCGTATCCAGGTGAGCAGCTCTTATATTACTTCTGGCCTCAGACCGACGTATCCACGATTTGACCCTTCTAACCATTGACAAAGATAACTTAGAGTTTCAGAAGAACTCAATCGTTCTGTGGCCTAAATTCGGCTCCAAGAGAGACAAAGTCTCTCAGAGGCAATCGGGCTGGAAACTAACCAAAAGTAAAGACAAATCTCTTGACCCTATTTGTTGGATAAAACGCCTTATCAAACTTTCAAATGACAGAAGGAAAGCTAGGCCCAATCTAGATGAGCTCTTTATAACGGTAAGAGGTGGGGTTAGACCTGCTTCAAGAACGATTATCGCAGGTTGGATCAGGTCTGCGCTCAAAAAAGCGGGGTTCAACTATTCCCCAGGAAGCATCAGATCTGCCATAGCTTCATCCCGTTTTCTCAACGAAATTCCCCTAGACACTATCCTTAAAATGGGCAACTGGAAGGGGAACACCAACTTTTTCAAGTAATAAGGAAATTACAAGATCTCACTCTAACTACACTCTCTAACAGAATAAATTTTAGTTGCACATTAATAAGAATTAAAAAAAAAATCTTAAGGTTAGGTTTAACCCAGATAGTGAAATGATCAAGATGTTTCTGCGAATCATCATTACTTATAACCCTAAAGAATTTTGGAAGATTCCTAAACCACTAAAAAGGGTGACATTTTGACTCACTATTTGAGATTTTCCTGGCTAATGCAATATTTTAATTTGCCTAGTTTTAATAAACATAGACATCTTCTTATTAAACCATGTCCATACTTGGTTCTTTTACTTTACACACCTCACGAAATACAGAACAAATACATAAAGAGATGATAAAGAAGACACTTCAGTAAAAACAATATCAATGTCTATTAGTAAATTTGCTCTACCCAATAATTATAAGCGCATGTCTTTTCGCTTGAGTGTTTATAATAATGTTTTAAAAGTTTTGTTGTGTTTTCTTTATGTTTAGCTTTGGCTATTTAATTTAGGTAATTATCGCCTTTTATCGTCTATACTAGTTTAACTTGATTCCACATAGAGCTCATTTTACTTTAACCACTTGTCAAATTTAACTATGAGTTTAAACAGGTTTATTTCAGCTTCGAAGTTATTAGTTTAGAGGAAGCAGCGAAGGAGACCTCCTCAAGTTAATGCATATGATCACTGGGACAGCAGCTTAGGTTTGGGGGACTCAATCCAAAGATGGTCTTTCCGGAAGATGGTTTAACTGGGGAGTTGCAGGTTTAAGACATTCGCAAGTTTTCTTGCATATGGATGAACGGATTTGATGACGTGTGTTACAGAAAATTTACTAACCAATGCAAACTGAGGCTCATTACTGCTTGCGACGCGTTTTCTGTGTATTTTAATTAAATAGAAATATAATAAATACTCGTGGAGCTATGAGGAGCTCCAACGAGATTTGTCAAAGTTCACTCACCAATTAGACCAGATATCCAATTCGCTTTCATCAATTCATTCAGTAGGTCTGAGCGTGATGCCTCAAAGCAGCAAGTGAGCGCGTAATTTGTCCTCGGCTGCTCTATAAATTGGAGAATAGGTTCGTTAGGCGCCACCAATTTTGTTACAGACCAAAACAGAAGTCTCCACGCTATTCGTGGAACCTGCTTCAAGACCTTCACCCTCCAAGGTAAATCTAGCCTGTAGGAAGCACCAAGAAGATGCCACCTAATTACTACAAGATTTCAATAGGGGTAAAGGGAACAATCCTGGCTGCGTTTGAGCCAAATAAAACACGCCACAGAAACGATACTATTCATCTTTTGTTTCGAAGGAATCATAAATATAATAAATAAAAAATTATGCGGATGCACAACCAACCGACAATTAGAGACAGTCCAAAACCCTAATCTACAACCAATAAAATTATCAATATTAAACAAAACATCTAATCAGTGGTAGTCCAAAACTAAACGTAGATATACTTAAGAAATAAATAAATGTAAAAGCACCAATTATGTACTCAAGAGAAAAAAGAAGAATTTGAGTTTTGACTCCCGCGGGGAATAGTGATCACGTAAAGCCGCTTAAAGGGCGCAAGTACGTTTCAAAAGTAATATTCGGTACTAGATTTAAGGTAACAACAAATAGGAAGAGGTAATGAGCACTTAGCTGGTGCGATGGCAGATCCAACTAACAACTAACTGGACCACGTCTCTCATTCAGCTACACACGGATACCTATACCGAAGTCTAGTCCCATTCAAGTAACTTATGCCTAGTGGGTGGATTACAAACTTCCAGGTGGTTGGATAACAAGGTTCCTGCCTTTCTAGCCGGGCCGGTGAATTACAATGTTCTAGTCGGGTGGGTGAACCCTCCACACATGAGGGTACACTAACTTAACACAACGACCACAACGGCTTCCAAGACTGGGGCAAACCACAACAACCTCGCTTAGCCAGTTATTCGCGCATCTACAGTACTAAAACTAACAAAACTAAGCCGAGATGGCTGACACGGGAATATTTTCGGTGATCACGATGCCTTAGATAACCTCAGATTTAAAAATCGATAACCACCTAGGAATGCTGACTCGAAAGAAAGTAACCTTCCTTTCCGAAAAGCTATGATGGAACCGCGCGCAATCGTAAAGCGATACCAGGTGCAAGAATCACCATCGCGGTCTTTCACAGCGGACCAATGAAAATGGATCCCTTAGAATCCGGCGCGTTAAACGACAGAGGTTATGACGAATGTGCAGGAAAAATCTTTAATCGAATTAAATATCGAACTGCATACCCGGTGCGTCCCTAAAATTCTCTAACTCAACGGGCTACAATTAGTGATAAGAACGGACTGTCACATTCTTGAATTGATAAGTATTTAGTAGTTTATACATTTTAGCAGTTCACAATACAAAACTTTACTAACATTGTTCTTCTTCCTGCGTTAAGTCAATAATATGAATATGAAGATTGTTTGGGTTGAACATAAAAATTAATCTAACTAAACATCCGACAGTTTTTAAACTCTAAAAGATAAATATTTTATGTTTAAGGGTATATTTGCGATGAAATAAGAGCTCCCTTTCTCTGAAATGGATTTGGAGTTTTTTTTATTATGATTATGTTTTTATAGCGGTTTTATTTTATCACGGGAGAAATAAATTGGATTTTACTTTTGCTTTTCTCTGAGGGGTAGTAACCTGATCAGCCTCATACAATATTGGAGATAACATTATGAGATACAGTGGGTAACTGGCAAGTAAGTTTATATTTCATAAGACTTCTAATTCCAAAATATTTCCAAAGCTTATTACGCAGTCTCCTTAAATACATATTTCTTCACACAATGAAAATGAGTATTAATCTAAATAAGCATCAGTTTCCATAATTTGGAATGGTAAATATTTTGTGTTTAAAAATATATTTGCAGGGAAATGAGAACTTACTCTCCCCCGAAATGGATTTTGGGTTTTTTCATTATAAATTTGTTTCATTTTAGAACGGGAGGAGATCAGAGAAATAAATTAGATTTTAACTTTCATTTTCCTTTGAGGTTTAGTAACCTGATCGAAGTTATTTAAGAAGCTGGATGTAATAAAGGTAGAATACGGTGTAGGGCCACTTAAATTAATTTCGTTTGTAACGGTCTGAAAATGATCGTATTGCGGAATAAATATAGAATTGTCATATACATTGGGGTACGTGTATTTTGTTAAGAATTGTCCGAAAGAAATTTTGAGTGAGTGGGATTTGTTTAGGAAGCTTTAATAATCAATCAATAATCAAAAATCAAATAAATGCTGCCTTTGCTAATTTTGCTGTGACAGTGATGTTTGCTGGATAATATTTAGGCTTTTTTGCCTGATGAGATGTTATATAATCATCAATGCTAGTTTGCTTTAAGCTCATTTGCTGGTCGTAAGGAGTACGCCAAGGTGGATATTGATACTGAAGTTTCTGATTCGTATTTTGTTGAGTAGGAAGTGTGAACGGAACTTGATCACGTTTTGGTTAATAACAGAGTCAAACTGTCGTAATACTTTTAACTTTTAAAATAAATACTTTATTTTCAGTAAAGCAATCTTAAATGTCAAACAGATACATTGTATAATAAGGATACGTTTGTAATGATTATAAATTCAAAATAGATCCCTTTTGCCGTTCCCACGGAGAAAACGAGACGATTTTTCATAAAGAAATTGATCCTCTAACAGAGCTGCCTTAAGGCTGCTAAACCTTAATAGCTATCCACCGATGACGAAGGTTGCAGTTTGCCCTGACTCTCACTACTACTAAAAATATATATTTTGCCAAATATTTTCCCTCTAAGCTTCTAATATGAAAGAAGACTTTCCAGAACTGTCATGGAATCAAAAAATTACATACACCTGATATTTAAGAAGTTTTTGAAACGGAATTTGAAACTACAAATAAATATGCCCATCATATATCAACATAATGAGCTGAAGCAGCCTAAGTGAACGTCGCACAAAAATGGGTTTTGAATAAACAAATCCCGAGAGCGAAATGCCGTTTTTATCCGATTCGGAAATGTGTTCCTTCATGACACGCGAATAAATATTTAGTATTCACGGAAAGCTTCATTCAAACATGTCTCGTGCGCCTACAACCTGAAGGTTAACGTAAATAAATAATTCCAATAAGTAAACGGCGAAATTTTTCCTCATTTAAAAATATATTTTCGAGTAATTATGCACTCTCTTCTACTGATTTGTTTGAACTTCTACTTTTAATAATTGCTGATGGTTTTAGTTGACTCGAAACTAAAGTGATATTAGCGTAAAAAATAATATCAGTACTGGACATTCCTTTAAGCTGAAAATAAAAATTCCTTATCAAAATATATAATATTAATTTTGGCACTACGTAAATCTAATCTGACTGAAGTGTGTCCTACGTTTTCGACTATCAGGGATCGACCATTATTGAAGCCATTGACCTAGAAAAATATAATTATAAACTGCGAGACACTTGGCGATTTTCCACCGAACGTAAAATAGATTATTACAGAAAAAAAATTAGTTGCGGATTCTAAAGCATAAGTTCGTGAAAAATACAGATTTCAACATCATAGTGTCCTAGTCCTTGTTCTGAATTTTTCATAGCGTCGCCTCGTGGATCATTTTGTGGATTTTCCTGAATGGCATCTCCTCTATGGTCATCCTTCCTATGTCCTTGGTTGTTTCCTGAGTCCTCGTCGTGTACCTGAAGAATTTTGTCGCTGTCTCCTGCAGTCACTGTTCTACCGGTCTTGTACCGGATTCTCTATACAGTGCCTTTGTTGTCTTGAAGTTCTTCCATCTGTAGTCCATGATTGTGCGTAGCAGCTTGAGTTTCAGCGTGTGTAGCTTCGCCTTGTTGGTATTCGCGACGAAGCTCTAAACCGGCGCGGCGTGGCGTACATGATTATTGGCCTAACGTACGTATTGTACAGTCTGATCTTGATATCCTTGTCCAGTCTTGACTGCGGTGTTATGTATGGGAATATTGCGCTGGCTGCTATTCCTGCTCTTCTCCTGGTGCCTTGTAGGCGGTCCTTGAACGTCAGCTTCGTGTCCAGTGTGACTCGTAGATACTTGACGGTGCCCGTGTCCTCGATCCGTGTCCCGTTGATCCTGGTGTGTGTCCTTTCTCTCCTGCGCTTCTGGTTGAAGTTGATGAGTTGCGTTTTGGTCTCGTTTACTTTCAGCTTCCACTTCTTGAAATATTCCGCTATCATCCTGACGTGTTGTCTTATTCGCTGTGTTGCCGCCACCTGCTGTGTGGATGATGTGTATACTGCTACGTCGTCTGCGAAGAGTGCTATCTGGTTATTCTGTTTCCTTGGTACGTCATTGATGTAGATGTTGAACAGCGTCGGCGATATTACGCTTCCTTCGGAGAGTCCTTGCCTTATTGTCTTTGTCCGTGATTCCCGTTGATCAGTGTTGTTGTTGCCCTGTCCTTTAGATAGCTCATGACGGTCATCGTTATTGCCGCCGTGATTCCTGCTTCGTGCATCTTGGTGGCCATGGCTTCTCTTCATACTGTGTTGTATGCCTTCTCTAGGTCCAGAAGTGCCGCTGTTGTCGCCTTCTTGGTGTTGTTTCCTGTCATTGCGTGGTCCACTATCCTGGCAAGTTGCATGGCTGTCGATTTTCCTCGCTGGGGTTCGCTGTTCTGGTATGATGGTTTCTAGTGTTTGGAGCTCCGCGTTGAACCTATTATTAAGCACTCTTTCGTAGATTTTTCTTAGGATGGGTAGCAGTGAAATTGGCCTGTACGACGAGGTTTGGCTCCTATCCTTTCCTGGTTTGGGGATGACGATGATCCTGCCTGTTTTCCATGTCCTCGGAAAATAGTGTACTCTGATGGCGGCATTGATGATGTATGTCAGCTGGACAAGGGCTTTGCTAGGCAGGAACTTCGCCTTCTTTATGACTACTCCGTCCGGTGCTGGTGCTTTGTATGGCCTGGCCTTGGTAATGATCCTCCTTAGTTCCCTGGGGCTCGTGATTATCCTGTCCGTGTCCTGTGGCGGCAGCACTTCTATCTCGTTTGTTGTCCTTTGAACTCTTCTTCCTCTTCTGTCGTCTGATAGATTCTCTGTCAGGCTTCTCATGTTAGCGAAGTATTCCATGAACGTCTTCGCCTTCTCTGCCTTGTCTACAATGATGCTTTCCACGCCATCTCTCGTCACTTTGATCGGTGGGACTATCCATGGGCTTCTGCTGCTCTTCATTTCCTTGATGTTGTTTTCATGGCTAGCGGCTCTGCTTCTGTTATTCCAGGCCTTGTTGTTGTATGAATCCAGCATGGCTCGGATTAGTTCGCATTCCTCCAGGTAGGCTATCCTGTCGTTCGGGTCATGTGTGCTTTGATATGTCCTGCGTAGTTGGTTTCTTCTCGTGATCTGTTTTTGGATATACTGTGGCAGCTTGCCTTGCTTCACGTCCCCAGGAACGTGGTGCTCCTTGGCGATGCTTATTATCCTGGTGATGACTTCTATGGCTTCCTCTATCTTTGCAGGGGTGTCCAAGTCGCTAGCTATCCTTAACTCCACGTTGATTTATCGCCTGAAGTTTGTCAAGTCGACGTTCCTGTAGTTGTACGTGACCCTAGGTACTGCGCGGGCTGGCTGATGCATCGTTTTGAACATTCCTGGCAGGTGATCAGACTGCAGTTCCGCCATGGTGGTCGCTGTAGCGTAGATGCCTCGGGTTATTCCTATATCTTCCTATGCCTAGTGTGGCGTCGGCTGCGTGGTACCGCGCAATACTTGTCCTTTGATCCGGGATTATGAGGTTGGCGTTGTTCCTGTCGATCCAGTTCCTGAGTCGCGTTCCTGTCCTATTGTCCATACTGTTGTTCCACGAGATGTGCTTAGGAGTTAAGGTCGCCTATGGGATGGTTGAGTAGTCTTTCTAGTTCGTTCTCGTCTAGGGCTTGATTTGGCTTGTTGCATGCTGAGATGATCTTCAGGTGGTTCGTTGTTATCGCCTCTATCTCTATACTGATTTTGTCTGTGCTCTTTGAATTGGATGTTTCTCTTCACGTATAGTGCGACTCCTCCATACGGTTCTTGGTTTGGCCTGTTCTTGTATATCATCTCATATCGTATAATGCCTGGTGGGTGATCCAATGTTTTTGTTTCATTGACACTCAGTATATCTGGCGTTGGCCTGGCTGGCTGATTTTTCTCCTTATTCCATTGATGTTGATACGTAGAATCTTCAGTGGCTTATTTCGCTCCATGACATCAGAATCTCCATGACTTCCCACTTGTTGCGGGCTTCTGATAGTTTTGCCTTCAGCGTTCTGATCTTGGTGATTAGCTCCCTTATATTGAAGAGCTTGTTGAAATCCTCGATTTCCTTGACGAGCGTCCTGATGTGTTCTTGTCCGGCGCTGCTGGGTGGTAGTCCTACCGGCTTCTTGGGGGCGAGGGCCGCGACGGCGATGGGGTCCACGGCGGCGGCGGCTTGGCTGGTGGCTAGGGCAGGGGCGGGTGCTTCCAGTCCTCTCATCACTTGGCGCCTTCTCTGATGGAGCTCGGCCTGGTAATTGCTCTGGGTTGTTGTCCTGTTCTTGGTGTTGTCTTCTCCTTATAGGCGTTTAGGGCCTTGTAACCTCGGAAATTTGCTGCGTTGGCACACTTGAGGGGGGGTACTGCTTCTTCATTGTCGCCTCTGCGTCTAATGCACTCGCTTGTCTGGTGGTTACCCGCACATTTGACGCTTTTGCCGGCACATGGTGGAGCCGTGGCCGAATCCCTGGTATCTATAACACTGAGAGTAGCTCAGTGTCTTGAAATAGGTTTCCCACTTGATCACGGAATTTCCCATATGTTTGGTCCTCTTGATTTCCCATATGTTCGCTTCCTTCTTGGCGGTCACCAGGTATGTATGTCTCCTCTTCTGGACTTCATGGGTACACAGTTTATTATGGCCTCGTGCTCGCTTTTTAATGTCCTGGCTACTTCCTCGGTGTTCATGCCGGGCGGTCCCTTAAACACGACGTTCTTGATCCGTTCTCATCTAGGCTTGAATGTGCAGAATTCGATTGCGTTATCCAGTTCCAGGTGCGCTGTCAGGAGGCCGTGGTCGCTTGCGTCAGCCGTGAATACTTTCACGTCCTTGGGGGTATACTTCACGATTTGCTTGATTTGTTTCCGGCATTGGTCGCATTTTCTCTTGGACGTAATATTGATCGGCGGTGGTTTTACTGCTGTCTTAGGTCTTAGGATTGTCGTTTCCTCCATCTTGTCTACCTCCTCGGGCTCCAGGACTCCGAACCGGTTCTGGGTCGGGACTACCGGCACGTGGGTGACACGGCTTGTTCCTCCTAACCTTGACATTTTACTCGCTTGTTCCTCTGCCCTTGGCGTTTGAATTGGTCTCTTGACCGACGACATGGTGCCAGCCGCTTCTGGCAGCTCGCTTCTTCTCGAGAGTGTTACTACCTATGTTCACACTCTCCTCTTCTGAAACAAAAGGCTGAAAACACGAAAAAAAATATTAGTACACACAAATATAGACTAATCTGATCGATACACTTATGCGTGGCACGCATATACCAGCACAATCCTGAGAAACGTTTGCAAACGTTTCGGTTCGCTTCCGCTTGGCGCCGCTCTATCGGGGCGCGTATCGCTTGGCTTGGCTTGGCGTCGTCGTCGCTTCTGTCGTGGCTTGGCGTCACTTCTGGAAATGAAAAACGCTGTTAGATAGCGATATCACTTGCACTGTCCTTGGAATAAAGCTTGTCGTTCGACACTTCGCTTGGCTTGGCTTTTCGGCTTTGCTTGGCGCACGTGACTTGGCTTGGCTTCGCTTCACTTCTTGGACTCTTGGCAAAATCTTCCGTCACAATCACCGATCCGAACGGTCCGGCTGCTCGAGAAATAATTGATTTCGCTATGGTTAGGATGGGTTAGTTTGTCGATGATATGTTGTCATGTTCGATGGTTCAAGTTATCTATCCGCACTCTGTATAATACTTGAATGCCATGCGATAATAATTACGCTCCCAATTAATTAAACCAGAAAATGTCCTCAACTCAAAATGAGTATTAAACATTGATGTTTTCTATTCTTAATTAATTATACAATTTATACGCAGGATACATGGCTTAGGGGATGTTAACATCTCTATTGTGATTAAGCCAGTCGTTGGTTAATTCGGTCATTGATTGAGTTATAGGTAATTCGCTACAATGCTATTATTACTAAATTGTATATATCTGGAATGAGATTTAATCACCTCTGTCCTATTGTAAATCGCAATTTAATGAGCCTATATCGTGCTTTGCTCTTAAAAGTATTGCATAATAAATCTCTTACTTATGATTTTGGTTATATCTATCGACAAGTAAATTATTAAGTAAATATTACTCTGTCCTAAGTTTCAACTTGAACTTGAAATATATTATATACCCAAACATTCAAGACATGTTATAAATAACACTAGTGATTTTGAACCTTAAACGTGTATCACCCCAGACCTGTTCAACTAGTATCTTACAGCATAACCACAAATAAAACACAAGGCAACTCTTAAAAGGCTTTATTATAAAGCAGCAGCGGGGACGTCAATTCATATGTATTAATAATAACGCGAGACTGTAATAGAGCAAATATGGTAAATCACTTTTTTGAAGCCATAGCGTTCGCCTGATCTTAATCCCATTGAGAATGTATAGCAAGGGACCCAAAAAAAAGTTGTGAAGCCAAACTGAAGTATTCACGCGTAATAGTACATCTAAATGCTTATTTCATATTTCAAATAAATTATTCAACCGTGTCAATTGCTAATTTGACTCTCCTATAAGATGGGCTTGTTCGGATTTTAAACCAATTTTTAGTCTTTGGTCCCTTCATATCAACTAATTTTTTTTGAAGTGTATTAAATTTCATTCTGATTGTGAGGCGTCGCGCCTTGACAAAAGTAGGGCTACGTATGTGCATCTAACACTACTAGATGCAGAAATGTCGGAACTAAGGAAAAAATATTCGATATACTCTATATAACGAGAGCTCCCTCTTCTTGCACGCCCATATAAATTTTTTCCTTAAAAAAATAAAGGAAGTAGTAAAAAAGCTTTGATTATAATACGAAGGCGGTATATTAAATCAGCCCCCATCGTTTTTTATAAAGTTTAAACCTAGTTTAGTCCTTCAACTTTTCAAAGCTGTATAAGCTAAAGCTGTACGGAATTCGTTATTTGACTTCAGAAAAAACCGCCGTCTTTTAAATCACTTTAGTTTTAATTAAAACCTTTTTAACCTTTTATTATATTAAATTTTTAAAACGTTTAAAGATTAAACTATGCTTAACTCTACAGAAAAAAACAAAATCAGAATATTAAAATTATTTGAAATGAAATCGTTATAAAATATTCGTGATTGCGAATCAGAAATTTTGATAATTCTAAATTCCTTTCCGTCGAGCAAAGATCGCGTCCTCTCTAATTAATAATCAGAGACCTCAAAGGATGTTGATAATCGAAATTTTAGGGAGCGGAGACGCGACATCAAAGAGATAACTGGTTGAAGTTAGAGACAGGCTGGAGCTTGACTCTAAATTAATAAGGGACGGAATTTTTGCGATCGCTCTAAAATATATTTGGTGCTGACATAATCTGGCAGAGACCCAAATTTGCATTTGTGTGTCAAGAGGCTGCAAAATTTACGGCAGCCATTACTTTAGTATGCTGTTATTTTAATGAGACATATAGACAAAATAGTCAATACGTCAAATTATAGAAGGATAACAAAGGTATAAATATTCGGCTAATAACATTTGTATCGTAATGAATCTCATTAAAGCATAGAGAGTAAATGCCTAATAAATCAATTAAAGGATAGGAGTAGAATATAGTATATAATGTAATGAACATTTAATGATAGCTATTAAGTTATAACAGCTATTACTGTTCGTGTGGTAATATCCATTAAAATGTTTTTCTATGACCAGTTAAAATAATGAAAATAAGCGCTTTAGCTTTCAAAATTTAGTAAATAGGAACTGTGAACTGTTAAAATTGATAAATTTTAAGTGGCTTTATCATGGCAATCTTTGATATTGACCAAATATTGCTGTAGTATTGCATTTTGATTGGTTCTAAACTCGTATCTGTATTCTAATGAATTTCATTAAAGCATAGGTAATGTCTAATAAATTAATTAAAGTAGAGGACTAGAAAATAGTATGTTATGAAATGGTAGCATTTAAAGATATCTATTAAGATACAATAAGCATTTAATTTTAGGTTCTATAACTGTGTGTAGAAGCTAGAATATATTTTTTCAGCGACCAGTCAGATAATGAAAAAGAAGTACCTTAATTTTGAAAATGTACTAAATAAATTTTAGCTATAAACTCTCAACATTTTTAAAGTTTATATCTGTCATTGCCATGACAATCTATGGTATTGACCGAATATTACAAGAAATCGGATTTAAGTATTGGTAGTAGGTAGGTAGGTAGTAGTAACGTAATGATAGTTATGTATCAGAAACAGTGAGCATGTAATGATAGCTATAACGGCTTTTGCTGTTATGAGTGGGAGTGTCCTAATAGCCATATAATTTAAAACTAAGTAAATTGTAACCATAAACTGTCGAAATATTACAGTTTAAATAATTATTCCAAGAAGTTTCATTTAAGTACAAGTAGTAGGTGTCTAATAAATGAATTAAAGGATGGGGGTAGAAAATAGTATATTTCATAATAAGCATTTAATGATAGCTATTAATTACAATGACCATTTAATGATGGTTATTCCGTCTCGTGTTGTAATAAATGCGAGTGTCGTAATAGCCATTGAATTTTCAAATCTACTAAGTAAATTGTAATTATAATCTGACAAAATTAGTTTAAACCTGTACTTCGAAGAGTTTCATATAAGTAACGGTATTAACTAATTAATTAAAGTATAAGGGTAGAAAATAGTATATTATTTAATGAACATTTAGTGATAGCTATTAAGTACAATGAGCCTTTAATGATGGTTATTATTTCTTGTGTTTACCATTAATTTTTTTTCTGCTACTGGTCAGTGATATAATGAAAAATGAATACCTTAATTTTGAAAATGCGCCGAGCAAATTGTAACTATGGGCTGTGAAAAATAATAAGAAATAAATCTGGTATGTCATGATAATCTTTGACATTGATTTAGAAATTTACGAAAAATCTGTACCCAACAAATCTCATTAAAGTACGGGCATTAAGTATCTGATAAATCAATGAAATGATAGAAAATAGTATATAATGCAATGAGCATTTGATGATAACTATGAAGATACCATAAGCATTTAATGATAGCTACTTTGGCTCGTGGTGCAATGAATGCAGGTGTCGTAATAAATTTCTTTTCCACGGCCAATGACAATAACCAAAAACGAGTACTTTAATTATGAAATTATTCTAAGCAAATTGTAAATATGGACTGTCAAAAATATTCAAAATTAAGTCTGGCATTGTCATGATAATCTTTGATATTGATATCGAAATTTACGAAAAATCTGTACCCAACAAATCTCACTTAAGTACAGGCAGTAAGTATCTGATAAATCAATTAAAGGATAGAAAATAGTATATAATGCAATGAGCATTTGATGATAATTATTAAGATACCATAAGCAATTAATGATAGCTATTATGGCTCGTGTGCAATGAATGCAGGTGTCGTAATAAATTTCTTTTCTACGGCCAATGACAATAACCAAAAATGAGTACTTTAATTATGAAATTGTTCTAAGCAAATTGTAACTATGGGCTGTCAAAAATATTCAGAATAAAATCTGGCATTGCTATGATAATCTTTGATATTGATTTCTAAATTTTCGAAAAATCTGTACGCAATAAATCTCACTAAAGTACAGGCAGTTAGTCTTTGTTAAATCAACTAAAGGATAGAAAATAGTATATAATGCAATGAGCAGTTGATGATAATTATTAAGATATCAAAAGCATTTAATGATAGCTATTATGGCTCGTGTTGCAGTGAATGCAGGTGTCGTAATAAATTTCTTTTCTACGGCCAATCACAATGACCAAAAATGAGTACTTTAATTATGAAATTGTTCTAAGCAAATTGTAACTATGGGCCGTCAAAAATATTAAAAATTTATATCTGGCTTTGTCATGGTAATGTTTGATATTGATATCGAATTTTACGAAAAAACTATATCCAACAAATCTCACTAAAGTACAAGCAGTAAGTATCTGATAAATCAACTAAAGGATAGAAAATAGTATATAATGCAATGAGCATTTGATGAT
>MU186877.1:63688-82925 GCA_016904865.1 Pissodes strobi
ACTGCTAACGCACGTATATCTGAAAAAGCCTATTTCCCTCCCATTATGTTTATTAGATTGCGATTATGTGAAATTCGAGTGGATTATTGTTCAAAAACACGACCTTAGCTGTCTCTCCCTCTAACTGAAAACGCGGAATAAATCCAAAAGGTAGTTTATTTACATAATTTATGATATAAATAGGTACTGCTAATGTACGTATATCTGAAAAAGCCTATTTCCCTCCCATTATATTTATTAGATTGCGATTATATGAGACTGTATTTATGTTTAAAAACACGACATCAGCTGTCTCTCTCTCTCAAACTGAAAAGACGGGATAAATCCAAGAGGAAGCTTATACTTTAGCAAATTTTCAAGCTAAATAGGTAGTGCTAACGCAAGTATATCTGAACGAGCTTATTTCCGTCCCAGTATATTTATTAGATTGCGATTATGCGAAATTCGAGTTTACTATTGTTCGAAAACACGACCTCAGCTGTCTCTCCCTTAAACTGAAAACACGGAACAAATCTAAAAGGTAGTTTATATACATAATTTATGAGCTAAATAGGTACTGCTAACGTACGTATATCTGAAAAAGCCTCTTTCCCTGCCATTATGTTGATTAGATTGCTATCATATGAAATTCGAGTGTATTATTGTTCAAAAATACGACACAAGCTGCTGTCTCTTCCTCAAACTGAAAACACGGAATAAATCCAAAAAGCAGTTTATATAGATAATTTACGAGCTAAATAAGTACTGCTAACGCAGGTATATCTGAAAAAGCCTATTTGGCTCCCATTATATCTATTAGATTGCGACACTACACAATCGGAGGCCTTTGGGAAATCAGCACAATATTATTGCTACCACTCGAAATATTTCACATAAATGCACTTAGCATTCTGAAATCAACGGTATTTTGACGAAAGATGCACTATTGTTGATTCGATATTTTTCCAGTATATCCCATAGTGTTTGAACGGGATCGGTGTCATATGCTTCGATGAAAATACAATTCTCTATTTCCAGCCACTTTCTTCTCATTCAACTGGACTAAGCTCTGAAACTGGCTTGTCTCTATTTCATCCGGATGGTATTCTTCCTCTATAATGTTTCTGAGGATTTTTCCACAGTACTTTTGACCGATATAAATCAGTACTTTGATCAGTCATCTGCTTTCTTTCCACTTACACATATCTACTGAAGAGTTCCTTCAGCTACATTGCCAATTTTCCAAATATACAAACTAATATATAGACAAGGCAATCTTTGGGCAACATTAATACTGCTCTATTAAATGCTCAAAAATGCAGCAATAAGCCCATTTTTAATATAGCCTGCCGCTGTATGCGGATTTTATTAGTGTTTTGTGAGAACCTTGATAACTCACATGAAGCAACATTCTTCTCCAGCCAGGGCCATCGATGTTTTATGAGAGCCTTACAAATGTTTCAATAACTGAGCAGCAGCAAAAATGTTTCTTGGGATGAATTTTTGTATTACTCAAATCAAGTTCAGCAAATTCATGAGATCAACGTGGTTCTGATGATATGTCTCTTACCAAAAGTTTCTTCTATCGAAACGACGATAAATAAAAATGAAACATCAGAGATGTATCTGCTCCGTATATAATCCCGATCCAGTTTCGAATCCTATTCACGTTCAAATATTTTATAACTGATAAACCAAACACACACACCTCGTCAGCGAAATATTGATACATATAACCTATTTACCTACAATAGCCATTGATCAAACTTCGCTTCGGTTAGGGCCATTGTTCCAGTTTACAATGAACTAATCTTATCGATTTTTCGAACGGCGAAAGCCACATGCTATCGCGATCGAGGCCAAACGAATTTGCGATATTATAGTTATATGCGGTTCAATAATGGAACCGCATAACTGACTGGTGGCTATTTCGGCTTTCCAATTTGATGATTTAAATTAGACGATAGTTTCAAAAGTTGCTGTAACGGTATTAAACCTGCGATTATATTTAGGTATAAAAACTCCGGAAATTCAAAAGGGTTATCATATACGAACGTCATAATCAATCTCACGCTACGACCGCGTCATGCCAAAAGAGCAAAGTTTCGACTCACTTTTGTTCCAATTAAGCTGCATTTTATAAAATAAATATATTTGAATGAGTTCGCCCAAGTGGCCTCATTTATCAGTTAAAATGAAGTTTCAAGCTCGTGCTGATTTACAACGAAACGATGCAGTAATTCAAATATATTACGTTCGCTTGCAGGTCCAGTGTCGTCCATATCTTTTTTGTCCAGGAATGAGCTAACCTTCTTTAAAGAAAACTTAATTATTTCTGACATGAGATTGGTCTATTGCAATATTGTTCATAGCAAATTCTTAAGGTGTACCGAACTGAAAGATGCCAGTAGAAACCATTTGGTTTATTAGACACGAAGTCCAGAAGGTTATATCAAGCGTTTGCTTAAAGGTTGGGGCGATAATTTTTTATTGAGGTTTTAAGACAAAAGGCTTTTGTTAGGAATTTCGTTGCCTTCATCCTTCATCTACGACACTGGTGGTTTTCTCATCGCAGAATATCCAGCAGGGATTTTATATTATCTCTATTAAGTTGGGACATGCTTGCAGTACGTATGCTTTCTGAATATCGAATGAGTGCCTTCTATAACTTTGCCACGGCTGACCTAACGTAAACGTTAAATCTTCCTGGTTTTCATAACAAGTGTCGAAATTCGAAATATGTTAAAGTTTCAAATCTATTTCTTAGTCCAACAAAATGACAAAGTAGAAATTGGATTAATCCTTTCAGAGAGTGCCAATAACTGATATAGTTGCAAATTTTTTGGTTCTAAATTTTAGATTGAAAATTATTCTTCGCGGCGTGTTTTCATTGATATGTGTTGAAATTTTCATTCTCTTAATATAGATTTTGTTGTTGCCGTTGTCTTCATCTTTTTCCTCTTGCTCTTATCAGCGCATCATTCTATCATCTTTATTAATAATATTGCTTTTCAATTCGATTTATGCCATTATTTCCCTCTCTTTTTTTTAATTCTCGTAATCTTTCTCTTACTCTTGATGAGTTTTAAGTGAAATGTTATACCAATGCACTTTGACTGATGTTTTGATATAAGAAAAGGAAAATTTGATTGTGTCTTGGAGACATTTAGCGTGACATACAATGGGAGGCCTATGGGAAGTCACAATAGGTATTGGATAGAGCGTTTCATCCGAAAATTATTCTCAAGATACGAGTTACTAAATCGCAGATTTATAAATTTATAGAATTGTAGGCACCTCTTGGTTAGACACTTCAAAACTTTGCCCTGCTTCTGTTTTTTTTTTGAGTCAACGAGTGTGCCACACAATCAGATGCCTTTGGGAAATCACAATAGCTACTTGATATAGCGATTCACCTGAAAGTTATTTTAAATTTAGAAAATCCCCATATACGAGTTACTAAATTGCAGATTTATGGAATTATAGGCACGTTGTGGCAAACTCTTCAAAACTTGGCCTTGCTTCGGTTGTTTTATTGAGTCAACGAGTGTGGCACACAATCGGATGCCTTTGGGAAGTCAATGCAGGTTATGGACAAATGAAACCTTTGAGTGAGTGCTAAGCATGAGTCGTAACGTGACTTTAGCAGAGCAGATTAAATAGTTTTTGATAGAACAGGAGTCATATTAGTAGATAGTTTGGCATTCTATTAATTCAGGCTAGAAGTTACATCATGAATCAGGTGGCAACTGTTGAAATAATAATTATACAGAACCCCAAGATTGTGTATGACATCAAAGTTAACCTCCTGGTTAAATAATCCTTAATTAATGCCACTTCTTGTAGCATGCACCATTCCATGCCTGAACGGGCAAATATTGCAACGCACGTCAACTTGAGTAGCACGCTTCAACAAATTAGATAGGTACACACACCTAATATATAACTAAAATTAATAGTCCTTATATGAAAATGAGTTCTTAACGTGCCTTGTATTATGTGTGTATGTTAAGTAAATGTAAGGAAATTGTATAATTTATTTCCCTTATCACAGTGTTCTTTAGTTTTATATATCAGCAGCCTTTTAATGGGAAAGTTACGTTTTTTCTTATCTAGGAGAGTGACTGGTCTTTTTGCATAACGGAAAGCACGCTTTTACAGTGGATAAAAGTAGAAATAGATGTTTCATTCAGTTATAAGTCAATTAAACTCTTTGATATTATGGGTTATTAAGGATTAATTCGGTAAATAATTTAATTAGTTGTATTCACTTTTTCATTCCATTTGTTCTTTTTTTTTCTTTTGTTTTGCTGTCGTCTTCTTCCATTTTTAATAAAATGTATTGAACTTTGGATTCTCTGACCGCAAATGTATAGTATAGCAGTGTATCTATCTATAATATGGTTCATGTTTTTCTTCTTTTTTTGTCGTTGTCTCTTTCTTCTTCTGTTATTGGCACTGTTTAGGGCTTTCCAAATTAAGTATGTTACAATTTTCATTTTCGTAGACCGCTAATGTATTCAGTGGGGTTCTATTTAACTAAATTAATACCTTTGCTTCATAAAATCATTTGCTTTAGAATAATTTAATCGCTTTAATGTATTTTAAATGAAGTGTATTGAAAGTTTAAATTAAATTAATTAGTTGCATCATCGTCATCAATATTAGATGACCTAAAAATTCGATTTGTATTTTGTGCTTTATCACCGTCATTCTTTTCTTCTTGTTATTCTTGATCCTCTTCTTCTAAGCGCATTTTATATGAAATGTGTTGAAGTTCTGATTTTTAAGAAGACCACAAAAATATTACCACTAGAGCTGCCTTTAAATTTAATTAAATAGCTTTATCATCTATATTAATTCGATTTATTTGTTTTCTCGTTTTTTTTCTATTTTATCGTCATTTTCTTATTGTTTTATTTGTTCCTCTCAGATTGTTAATAATTTTCATTTCTAGAGAACATCAATTAAATTCAATAGAGCTGTATTCGAATTAAGTTAGGGTTATCATCTTTGCCAATAACATATGGCTTATCAATTTGATTGACTCGTTTCCTTATGCTTTTCTTTTTCGTGCATTTTACCATCACTTTCCTTTCCTAGAGCGTTTTAATAAAACGTTTTGGAGTTTTACTTTTCAAAGAATCCGAAATATGGCCAGGAATCTACGTGCAAGGGAACATTCATGCTCTTAAAACTATTTAATTCATTCATGTTCAATAAGCCTGTATCTAGATTCAATTAAATAATTGCGTAATCTTTACCAATTCGATAATTACAAGTATTTATTTCATATTTTTCTTGCCCTTTGCTGTCGTTTTCTTTTTCTTTCCTTGTTCTGCTTGATGTGTTTTACATGACTTCATTTCAAAGAATCTATTCCATTAGGGTTGTACATAAATTTAATTAAATATTTTTATCATGTCTATCCATGTCTTTTAGTTTTGACTTATTCCATTATTTGTTTATCATTTATCTTCTATTTTATCAGCGTGTTCCATTATATTTTTCTCTGCGTTTTAAATTAAGCTATTTAAAATTTTAATTTCAAAAGAATTGCATCTAAATTTAACTGTACTACAGTTGTACACTTACTAGCTTTATCAATAATATATAGCTTTGGGAATCGATCAATTTGCTTCATTTCTTGTTTCTCCTTATTCTTGTATTTATCATCGTCTTTTTGCCTTCTTCTTTCTAAAGGATTTTGATAAAATGCTTTGAAGTTTGAACCTCCATAAAATCTGAAATATATTCAATAGGCCTATATATCCATCCAAATAAATACTTCAACTCGATACATACAATAATGATTCACTGTATATTGTTCTTCTCTTTTATTGTCGATCTTCTCTTCCTCCTCCTCTTTTTGTTCTTCTCTTTTATTGTCGATCTTCTCTTCCTCCTCCTCTTTTTGTTCTTCTTGGTGCATTTTAAAGGAAATTCATCAATGTTTTAATTTTCGGAGAATGTAACTGTAATCAATTACGGGTCTGTATTGAATTAAATACTGATTTCGTCAATACTTTTGTATTTAATTCGCTATTAGTTTTTCCTTTAACTTCTCTATTGTCCTCTTTTCTTCTCTTTCTTTTTATTATTAAGTTAATTTATAGGAAACATGATATTTCGAGTGAACCGCAAATATATTCGATGCATGAAAGGGAGTTTCTAAGGAGTCCAATAAAAAATTCTCAGAAAGTCGCACTGATGACTTGCTAACCCAGAATAGAAAGGTTGTCAGAATGAAGGTAGATTTATTGGTCGGCCATTGTTGACTGAAGATGCATTTAAATCTGATGGGTCTATGCAGATTCTGCCAAGAAGAAGAGGAAACTGTAACTCACGATTTGTCACTGGAAGGGTAACGTGAGGACGCGTTTGGAGCAAATGGGCAAAACCAATCCAGTAGCTACATGCTGCACTACGGGGAGTATAGAGGTGCTTTAAAAACTAGGAGGACCACAATGATCTTCCAGGTCACCGTGGTGGACAGGCCGATCTAATCTGTTCTACGGCTGCATCTAAGTTCAGCTAATTCGTCGTATTCATTGAGTTTTTGAATGGATTTATATTAATATCTGCATCTTCCTTTTTTATACCATGTCGTTGTCATTCTCTTATCTTTTTTCAATTAAATAGTTTGAAGCTTTTATTCCGAAAGCAACTCAACCCGAAATATATTCAATAGGCCTGTATCTTAATTCAATTATGCCAATTATCAATTATATCTTTATCAATAAGACGTGACTTATAATTATTTGCCTCTTCCTTTTTCTTCTATTTTCTCGTCATCTTCTTCTTCGCATATAATTATTAATGAAGTATATTTAAAATTGTATTCCCGGAGGACCGTACATAAATTCAACACCGCTATCTATGGTCTCGTAAATTTTAGACAATTTCATATTTGAGTTGATTTTGATAGAAGAATGGTACGCTATACTACAACCTGCTGTATAATGTTGATCACAAAAAGCGTTAACAGTTATCTGAAAGGAGATGCAAATCCATTTGCCACTGCTGTGAACTAGACAAATAATAATTAATAAAAATTGCGTAAGAATGGCCTGCCAGATATCCGGATTTACCTCCACTTGAATTTTTCTTACAAGATCGATTTTATACCCGTAGTTTATGAAACGTATCATCCAGACAACTTAGACAAAAATCAACCAATTACATTAAAAAATTTAGGAGGATAAGTTAATACTGCGTAGCAAAGAGAGCAGAACAAAATTAAAAATTCATGTGCGGTTATTTTTTATGTCCGAGATTATGCAATAGTTATTGCAATATTAATAATGTAAATTCTTTCATAGACCTAGCGGATACGAGCCTTTAAAAATCGTATTTCATATTTAATTTTAGCTTCATTTACATACCGACAAAGTTGCGATATGCACAAATTGTACCATATCATTGTTGCTTTTATTTTGCCTCAAATAAAAGGAAATCACTATAAATAATTCCGTGAATATTTTCCGACTTTGTTGCAGTTTTCAATTTCGACATATAAAAGTTAATTGCTAATGGCAATGTTTGCTAACTATGCTTTCCCGTTTAGTAGTCGTGGATTAATGCTATTGCTTTAATTTCATTTCTTCTGGTTAAATTTCAAGTGATTGTAAGCATTGCGGTAGTTTATTTGTCGTTATTTGCAGCTATAAATAGTTTTTCGAAATTTACTACGATGATCGGGTATTGGTCCGGATTTCGTCACTTAACTGCCAAAACTAGAATTAACTGTCAGTTAAAGACCCTTTCTCCGTCTCGATGTTTATATGCAGAATATATTAAATGAAATATGGCATATAATAATAATAATGATATTTAGCAAATAATCATTTCTGGTCCCAGATTACGTATGAATTTAATAAGTCGAACTAATTCCCCACGCAGTTAGGGATTATTAGGGAAACCGTTCCTTCTAATGTTAGGACTTAATCGCAATTCTCCTTTTGCAACTTTTAAAAAGGGAAGGGAATACAAAAACGGTTACTACTGCAGGGGTGTCAACATGACGTCTCCAGTGGACTAAAGCCCTAACAGTACTGGGCACAGCTTACATTAGGGAGAATATTAGACCATCACATAAGGGAGGTACACATCAATCCATACCCAAAGTCACGAGATGGGAAAATTCACGGAGATGGCTCTCTATAATTTAGTTCATAGGGTGGAAAGAGTGCTTGACCGCGGAAAATAGGCACTGGGTGATTTTCCTGGATGACAACACGTCCTTTGAATCGATCTGTTAAACTGTGGGCAGGCGTGGCACAGATCTCTCTATTGTAAGGTAGATAAAGGCTATGCTTTCAGGGCACACAGTCATGATGTAAATTGGTAGCGAGTTTGTGGTGATGCTCCAGAGGTGGGATTTTATCGGCCCCTCATTAGTGTCTACTTACACTCGAATGCCCCCAAGAAACAAAGGAGCTTGTCATCTGCAAAAGGGGCGTTCTACATTATGGACGCCTGAATGAGAGGGCCAAGGATCTATGGCAGGTTACTCTAGGAATGAAGCAGACTGGGCTAGCTTTGCGCGATAGGGATTCTGAAGAGAAGCGATCGTAGACCTTCCGGAATGCAGGTGGTGTTTGGAAGACGAGGAATTGTTCACTCATGTTCATGCAGATTGTCCTACATTAGCTAGGGTGAGAGAGGTGCACTATGAACCCAGAGGACATAAGAAAGATCCAGCCTAAGAAGTTGTGTGCCTTCACTAGGGAGCATGATCTACCGAACTGAATTAATATGGTAATGGGGGCACAATGAGCCCTCATTGCTGGCCTACGTGCAAAGAATCTCCCTCTCGTACTTATAAATTTAATTCATTTAAGTTTAAGGTTAATTATTTTTTTAAATCTTTCTAATATCACGCATTTGTTTATTCCTCATCGGCTTCTACTTCTATGCCGCGCCCTTTGCAGAGTTGGCAATAAGATTTTGCACCAATTTCGTACCACTAACGCTATTACAGATCTTGAAACATGACCGAGTCTAATCCTCACCCCTTAGGAATATGAAATATTGCTCTAAACTCTTTAGTTTAATGTGTAATACCAAGTCGTAGCTTTTCGCGTTTACGAGGCCAAGAAAATTTTATATTTTTCCGTGTAAAGTTGCATCATTTTTATGGATCAATTACTTTTTACCGTGCACATTTTAGGGTCGAAAGGTTTTACTGTTAATTCACATTGTGTATGTTTGCAGGGGTGAAGTATTAATCTTAAATTGCCTAAACAACAACTGGGAACAAAGTACTGGGGTTGGTACTAAATTTGTCATAAAGTGTGGTCAAAAATAAGGGGCTGATGTGTGAATAACTAGTACCCCCACAGGTGCCGGAAATAGTGTGTAGTCGGTATCCTTTTTGGGAGCTTATCGAGAGTAATATAAAATGTTAATTGCCTTTCAGAAGGTAATTAACTTGATGATAATAAGTTTTCATAATTCCATATTGTATGACACACCACATTTATATGAATCATTTGCTGCTATAATATTTCGCTGGTGAAGTGCGCTAATACAAATCATAGCAAACAACTATAATGACTTATATAATATATGGTACGAACGCTGGCCCCATAATAAGAAAATATATATTCCATTTGTCGTCGGTGGTCTTTCGAAAATAGCGTGATAAAAACGCGTCTTTCGTTTTCGTTCCCCCATAAAGCCCAGGTAGGTCCCATCGTTCTAAGCGCTTTTTTAACGTCAAGCCAAATAAGGAAACAAATTACGGGAAATGTGTTATAGTCGCAAGAGTAATGTAGTAACACGGCGACAGTCCCATCACTCTTATTCAGGTGGCGGCGCCAACAAAACCCCTATTATGAGCAAAGTGTAAGGAAATTGTCTCATTTTATAAATACCGCGAAGGCAAATTCAGGATATTAGACGTTTTATACGCTTGATCGAATATGTTTTGGAATTGCATTGGTATGCGTAGCGATGAAATTTTCTTTGAGCCTTAAACGTTCGTTTTTCAGTAAAATTTTGTAATTAAACCTCAAATTATAAACACGCAATAACAAATACTAAACTGTTGTAAGGACGTAGATGGACACAGAGTCTACTATTCAGGATCCATGAATGGCAAATACGAACATGGAGTGGCAATGCTTGTTCACAAAAGTGTAGTAAAACATGTACGCAATTTTGTTCCAGGACCCGACAGAATCATGCTCATACAAATCAACGCTTCACCAGTGAACACTAATATGATTCAAATCTACGCACCTACAACCGACCATAGTGACGAAGAAATACAGGAATTCTACGACCAGATTTATAGTACCATAAAGAACCTATCGAGACATAAACTTCTTATATTGATGGGAGATTTCAAAGCAAAAATAGGTAAACGAAGGGAAGAACATCATGTTGGACCACACGCGCTCAGAGAGAGAAACGAAAGAAGAGAAACTTTGAGTATGTTTGCGACGGAACACAACTTAATGGTTCTGAACACCTTTTTTCAAACTCTCACCTAGACGCCTGAATACATGGAAGTCGCCTAGAGATAACGTCATTATAAGAAATCAAATAGATTATATCCTAGTCAACGCAAGATATGGAAACAGCTTCACAAGTGTAAAAACCTATCCAAGCGCTGATATTCAGTCCGATCACATCCGTCTAGTGGGAGAATACAAAACCAGGTATAAGAAAATAAAACGTAAAATTCCTACGAAACAGGATATCAGAAAATTGAAAGACAGAATACTGAAGGGCAAAATAAGTAAAGCCCTGAATGAAAACTGTAGAGAAATCGAACCGGAAACACGGAAGAGAAGATACATTCACTTAAGAAAGTGGTAGAGGAAATCAAAGACAAATTTTTGAAGAATGAAGGAAGACAAAACAAGACGTGGATGACAGATGGAAGAGAGGAGAAAACACCAGAATAACATAACCGCATACAGGGAGATACACGATGAAATACAAAGAAAGATCAGAGAAGCCAAGCAGAAAGAAATGGAGAAAAATGCCATGAAATAGAAACACTGCAACAGAGATTTGATGACTTCAATGTACATAAAAGAGTGAGAGAAATAACTGGCAAATACAAAAAGAGAACAGTAGAAAAACTCGTCAATGACAACGGATAACTTATTGTGGACCAAGGAAGTATTAAAGACACTTGGAAAAAATACATAGATAATTTGTTCTTCGATAGAGAGGAGAGCCCCTTATCAACAGAAACTGGACCACCAATACTAACAAGTGAGATAGAAGCAGCCATAAAATCGTTGAAAGAAGGCAAAGCTCCAGACAGAATTCCATAAGCTTTTGGATGATGAATCAATAAAAATGATCTGCAAAATATTTAATAATATCTATGACACCGGCAATATCCCGAAAGAATGGCTCATTTCTGAACTTATATTGCTGCCCAAGAAACAAGGGGCAAATAAATGCGGAGAATATAGAACCATAAGCTTAATGAGCCATTTACTCAAGCTTTTCCTTAAGGCTATCCATCGCAGAATATACACGATATGCGAAGAGAGAGTAGCAGACACACAATTTGTCTTCATGAAAGGAGTGGGAACAAGAGGAGCACTGTTCAGTATTCTACGGTGTAGAACATGAATTGCGACATTTGTACCTGCTTTGTAGACTACCAAATGGCTTTTGACAAAATCTAACACCAGAAGATGATACAAATACTGAAAGGCACCGGAATGGAGGTTAAAGAACTCAAAATTATACAAAACTTGTACTGGAACCAGACAGCCACCATAAAAATCGACGCTGGAGATGAAACAACAGAGGCAGTTAACATTCTACGGGGCGTACGACAAGGGTGTACCAACTCCCCTCTGATATTCAATCTGTATCCAGAAGAGATATTTAGAGGAGCTCTGGAAAACGATGAGAATGGAATTCTTGTAAACGCTGAACGACTAAATAATATCCGCTATGCATATGATACCGTCATATTTGCAGATAGTATAGAGGGTCTACAACAGCTAATGAACAAAGTGAATGAAGTAAGTGAACGATATAGGCTAAAATGGACATCAACAAAACAAAATTTATGGTCATAGGTAAAGAGAAGAAAGAAAACTGCCGACTATTTATTAAAAATATACCAGTAGAACGGGTATCCAAATTTGTCTCCCTGGGAACCTTAGTAAACGAACAGTGGAACCACTCACAAGAAATCAAAAGTAGAATAGAAAAAGCAAGAGATGCCTTCATCAAAATGTCTAAGCTCTTCAAAAGCCACAACCTCAAATTATATATCAAAGTAAAAATCCTGCGCTGCTATGTGTTCTCTATATTATTATACTATGGCATGGAATCCTGGACATTGACCGAAGCAACACAAAAGAAACTTGAGGCCTTCGAAATGTGGCTCTACAGAAGGATCCTTAGAATATAATGGGTAGATAGGGTGACCAACGAAACAGTATTGGAAAGACTGAGGAAGGAAAAAGAGGTGATGAACACGGAAACTGGAATATCTCGAGCATATAATGAGAAATGACTCCAAATACAAACTCTTAAAATCCATCCTCCAAGGAAAAGTGTTTGGAAGGAGAGGGCCCGGAAGAAGAAGGATATCATGGCTCGAACCTAAGGACTGGTATTCAAAAACAACCACAGAACTGTTTAAAGCAGCAGTCAACAAGGTCATCATAGCCAGGATGGTCGACAATATTCGAAACAAATAGGCATACTACTCTCGCCCAAAGCTGACTAAGTTATTCAAAAAACTGCCTTAGCTGTCCAAAAAGCTGTCTTAGCTTCCTGAAGATTTGTTTTAGCTATATATGAAGCTGTTTAACTGTCTGAAGAGCTGCCACAAAGAAGCTTGATCTTTACTAGCTCGTTGCTGAATATATTACTCTTTTGATGCATTTTATACGGAAGGAACAAATCTCTTGTCAGGTGGAAGGTCCATCTGCAATAATTTTCTAATCAGGTCGATTATAGTGGACAAGATATTATTAATCTTATTGGGAGATAGATCAAAAACTTATCTGTTTTAGCTATCTATAAAGCTCTTTTAACTGTCTGAGAAGCTGCCACAAAGAAGCTTGAACTTTACCAACTCGTTGATGTATATATTACTCTTTTGATACATTTTATACGGAAGGAACAAATATCTTGTCAGGTGGGAGGTCCATCTGCAAGAGTTTGCTAAACAGGTTGATTATAGTGAACAAAATATTATTAATCTTATTGGGAGAGATCAAAAACTTGTCAATATTCAACAGAGAATTTTCCTTAAAATAAAAAGCCCCGCAAGCGACCTGCCATCATGAAGATTTAATCTCTGCTGAGCAATGGAATGTAGAAGACTGATTTTTATACAATTATTAATACTAGATTATCATAATGATCACCATTTGCATTTTAAAGCTCCTTCATTAAAGTAAAATTTTATAAACATGCTGCCAGTAAAGTGTTTACGTGTCTAGCATTAAACAGATCTACAAAATTTCATTTATATATATACCTCCTTTTCTTCGGAATGTCTATTCATTATACGATTTAAATGTTACCAGCTGTTAAGATCGATACTGGTCTTCGACTTCTGATGATGGTGAAACAGAAGGATCCTTTGATTATGTTTAAGACCACTTCACAGCAAGCACAGCGATGCACTTTATAAATTCTCGTTAATGCTAATCATATTTAAATACTTTGGTTGAATAAATTACAGGCCATTGCAGTGATCCAAAGCTTTCTTTATTAATTATAATATAAGCATCAACTTGCCTAAATGCGCTATATGTTGCAGCCAAAATTCACAGATTAATAATAGATGCCCCAGATACTGATGATGTCCATTTCATTCCATATTTCCCAATAATTTCAAAAGATACTTTCCCCCTTTGCAATTATTACCGGAACCTCTGTAGACCTAAAAATAACCCACCTAAAAAGAAACGTACAAATATATTACAAGGCAGCTCGCAATTCGTAACAAAACATGAATAATGATTTGGCAATACGTGTCATTTAGTTCGACATTATAAGGGCCTACGGCGAATATTAGTCCCTCACAAACATCGATCATCCCCTTATTCAACGTAAACGCGTAACCTTCTGTTAAGCGTCGACAACATCCATAATATAATACTAGACTGCCGTTCGAAAGGTCATTTACAATATTTGACGCCGTCGATTATGATTCATAAATTATTTATCGATGTAGGTATTAGGCGACGAGAAAATGTGCTTTGTGCGAAATGGGAAATATTTCTTCGTGGAATTTGACAAGGAGCGGAAACGGTTGATTGCAGTAATATGATTTTTCTTTGACCGTATGATGTACATCGTTTATTTCATCGCAACCGGTTGAAAACCGATGAACCAGTTTCCCTCACTAAATCTCTGTAAGTTTCCCTCACAGCCCCGCTAGGGGTTCGTCGAATATACCACATTTTACCTTGCTCCATGTTCTCATATATTTGGTGTATATGATTGGATTTTTCATTTATTCGTTTGTATATGTGACGATTTATTTTTGAAGATTATTATTTGATATCAGTGAATAAACTAATATCAATTTATTTATTTTCAGGTAATTACCAATCAAAATATGTTCATTATCACTGGGTAAGTTCTATGTTTATAAGTAATAAAGAAGTATTTAATTTGTTCTATGTTAAATCAATGTAAATTACACGAAATTAATTTATCGACTGATTGAGTACATAATTTGGGAAAATATGATACACACTTATTTATTTTAAATATTTTTCGATATTAAGGTCACTCCATACACTTTCTTACATGTAAAAATATCATTATACTTTTCTGTAGCTATTTGTTAATTACATACAGCGTTTAACAAACAAAAATTAAGGATGAAATTTTCGTAAACACGAAAAACAGTTTTTATAGCGTTGAATGCGATTTCCGCCCATCCCGAGATAAGTTTGAAATAAATCTTAATTACGACGTATCGGCAAATATACGTACATAAGAAAAGCTGATTAAGCGCAAATTAAAAATCAACTAATTTTTTAATATATTCAAAAGTGCTTTTTAATGTCAAATAAAATTTACATTTTGTATACAAAGCAGACTATATCTAACTAAAACACAATATTGCCATAAAACTAAAAATATTAAAAAACACAATATAGTTATAAGTAAATTAAAACAAAGGTCAAGCAAAGACGAGAAACACATTAAACACAAGAGTTATACAAACAACAGCAGCAGAAACACAAGTTTTAGACACTAGACCGTTATTTGGTCATTTAAAAAAAATCTGCCACTCTATAATATCCTTTTTCTACTAGAAGGGACTTTAGCATACCTCTAAACAGCTTTATGTTTTTTGCATTTTTGATCACGAGTGGGAGATGGTTAAATATTTTTCTTCCCTCGTAGATAATTGAACCCCTCACAAGAGAACTAGTAGGAATCGGCAAATGAAGGTTATGGCACTGCCTAGTATTGCGCTGACGAACAGGATCCTGGGCATTTCTACGGTGTTTATAGACAAGAGATGCAGTCTCCAGGATGAAGAGAGAGGAAAGTATAAGAATTCCCTGCAAAACAAATAGCGGTCTGCATGAATCCCCCCGACCCGCCCCGACAATACCTCGAACCGCCTTCTTCTGAAGAATGGAAATTACATTAAGCAAATTCTGGCAGGCAACACCCCAAAAGGGAATGCCATACCGAAGCTGGCTTTCAAAAAGCGCAAAATAGACCGATCGTGCCACCAAAAGACCAAGTTCCATGCCAGTTGTTCTTATGGCAAAGCATGCCGATGATAGTTTACGGCCTAAAGCCATGATATGAGGCTCAAAATGTAAACTGGAGTCTATCCGAACTCCAAGAAACTTATTTACGTCTGTTGTTTGCAGATCTTCAACTCCCAGCTGAACCCCGCCTACATCACCCCTAAAGCAAACAATATTCGTCTTAGCTACATTAAACGCAAGCAGGTTTGCATCACACCAGGTCTTAACCAACAACATCAGGGTCCATGTCATGCCATACGATTGAGATGTCATCTGCAAAAAAGTAAATTTCTCCGAAATATTGACTAAGGAGAGGTCATTTATATATAAGAGATAACAGTGGACCCAGCACTGATCCCTGCGGAACCCCACTTGAAACACCCAATGACGACGACCTGGCCCCAGAAAACACCACCGACTGCCTGCGACCCACAAGGTAAGAAGTTAGCCACATTAGAGCCACACCCCTAAATCCATAGCGTTCAAGTTTAGTCAGCAGTATTCCATGATCATCATTATCAAAAGTTTTTGAAAGATCACAGAACACCGCTGACGTCGCCCCACCCGCATTAAGAAACTGATAAACGCATTCCAGAAAGGAAAATAAGGCATCATGGGTCCCCTTAGAATTTAGGAAACCAAATTGGTTTGGGGTAATTACAATGTGAATTTGGAGAAAGGCCAGCATTTTCTTCTTAATATTTTTCTCAAATATTTCGGAAAACGTAGGCAGAAGAGATATCGGGCGAAAGTTTGAGGGCAGGTCAAGTTTACCCCCCTTGTGCAAGGGAATCCCAGGAGCCTCCCTTAGCCTTACCGGGAGCTCATGCCTGTTCCAAGAGTCGTTAATGGCAAAAGCGAGGGCATTTAGTGCAACATCAGTAAGACGCAGGAGTACCTCCGCAAATATTTCATCGTCCCCTATAACCCTCTTGTTCTTAATAGCTCTTGACTTCATTTAAATCAGTGGGAAAGAAAGAGAATGAATCCCGAAGGGAAAAATCACGGAAAAAAGGAGAGGGTCACAAGAAGGCGGCAAGTCTCTAAGAAGGTTGGACGCGATGTTGCAGAAGAAATAATTGAGCTGGTCCGGCGTAACCTCAGTGTCACAACCGCGGCGACTGGCTCTGGAGCTCAGGATCTCTTAAAGGCATCACTTATGACAATGAAGAAGGTAGAAAAAAGGCCAGGGCAGTGTTCAATTTCCAACCAATTAACATCCAAGCATCCCTGATGAACTCTCAAAGCTAGCTGAATCAAAAATTCTGCCACGACGACGTTTTGGTCGCAGTCTACACGACGCTGCTGTAAATTTAGAAATAACCGCCTCGTGATCAGAAAGCTCTACAGTCATTACCTTGCACAGAGCATCATTACTGTTTGAACACATATAATCAATTATAGTAGCTGAGTTCTCCGTGATGCGAGTAGGTGCACTGACGTGCATAGCTAAGCCATAAGATGACAGCAGGTTGGAGAGCAGAATGGTATTTAATGCACGTTTATCGCCATGGTCAGTGTTAAAGTCACCTGCAAGAATTATGGTAGAGGAGGCTGGAAGATGAGACAAGAGAACATGAAGGCGCTCAAGGAATTCATTTAGAAGGGCCAAGGGCGATCTATAAATACATATTATATAAATATTATGTTGCTTGCTATAGCAAATTAAAAATTCAAAAACGCTCTCAGATATCAGGAAATTAAACTTATCGACATCCACAAAGCAATCAAAAAGTATGATGAGGACCTAACCAGAACAAGTGTGCCTCCGTGCAGTGAATTTTCTCTACTGAACAATGAAAGAAGGGTGTAATCATGAACACAGAAGCACTCATCTGGCTTAAGTCAGTGTTCTGTAAGTAAAATAAAATCCGGAAAATCTACACTTTCTAGGAAAAAATAAAGACTATCACATTTATTTTTTAAAGACTGCACATTTAACCATAACACAGATAATTGTCGATTTTCAGCATGCGAGCCATACTAATGGATTTTTATAGACTTAGCACAGGAATCCCCCTCGCAGGGGGGAAGTGCTATAAAAAATGATTCCTGTCAGAATACATGTGGTACAATATTTCAGTTTGCATTTCTGAAGTAGAGTTTTTTAAATCAGGAACATCATTACATGACTTATTTTCCTGAATCCTGACAAAAATCAGATTCCCGTTATACTTAACTAATCCTACCTCTAAAATTGAACTCACAAGAGCCCTACTTATGGAGTCCTGTCCTAACTTAAATCCGCTTGAGGAGTTGGAGTTAACATACAAAGCTCTATTCCCAGAAACATGGTTAAATTTTTCAGTCGTGTTAGCCAATTTCCTATTAAAATAATAGGCCTTCCCATTAAGGTTGTGCGCAAAAATATAAGGAATGGACAAGAAAATAACATTTGTATGACTGCAACTCCTAAGCATTTGAATTTTAAGTTTTAATCGAGGGGAAGTTGTTATTGTGTAGATCATTAGAACCAGCCGCTACTATTATATAAGTGCTTGAGCGACCTCTGATCCAAGCAGATTTTGTCTCCCATAAAATCCTCCTAGTGACTGTATGCCCACATACAGGTGAAGTCCCCTCTGGTTGCTTGAACCCGAATAATCTAAAGTTCTGCCTGAGTGCTCATATGCAAGGAAACTTGCTATGGTATGCTGGGTGCTCTTCCTAAAGTAACGAAGTCGAGGTTAAAATAACTCTGTCGGAGCTCTAAGTTAAAATAATCTTATGGCTAAATCTGTCAAGTGCTTAAAGTGAACTAAGCTCTGAGTGAAATCAAGTTAAACGTCGTTAAGACGCTATAATCGTCTAAATTAAATAGCCAAAGCTAAACATAATTAAAACACAACTAAACTCGTAAAAACAGTTTATTATATTCGGTGACCAATACTGGTAAATGATTCAAGTATACCTCAACAGAAAAGATATGCGCATTACAATTATCGGGTCAAAGCCCCCATGTTTCCATAAAAGGTTAAATTCGACATTTTCTTTTTTCAGCATTTCTTCTTATAGTGCATCTCCTATCGGAGGTTTGCTATGATCACAGCAATCCGGACCTTGTTGACTGCAGCTCTGAACAATTGAACATTGCTACAATTAAACCAATCCCTTAGCTTTCTTAGCCAGGACACACGGCATCTGCCAATGTTCCGCCTTCCACTAATCTTTCCTCGGACTATCAGTTGTAGAAATGTGTATTTCTGTCCTCTCATTATATGACCCAGATATTGAAGCTTTCCCTTTTTTATGGTGTTACCTATTTCGCACTCCTTCTGAATCCGGTTCCGCACTTCGGCATTAGTAATTCTATCGGTCCAGGGAATCCGCCACATTCTTCGGTAGCACCACATTTCAAAGGTGCAGTTTGTCCATGTGGTTTTTCTTGAGGGTCCAAGCCTCAACTCCATACAAAAGCGCGGAAAAAAAGGAACAACGAAGCATCCTCATCCTAAGTGCAATCTTTATATCCCGACTAGTAAATACATTTTTTATCTTTATAAATGTTGTTCTGGCTACCTCTATCCTTGTTC
>MU186878.1:0-27125 GCA_016904865.1 Pissodes strobi
GCCTCCCTCTTAAACCTGATCGTCCCGATCAGATACTGCATGTCCGTGGTATGCTTTCAGTCTGTCGAGGTGAACAACTTTCAGTTTGCTTCTGGGACTACGCTGAATTCTATACACAACGTCATTAATTCTTTTGATGACTGTATAGGGTCCTTCCCATACTGGCGTTATCTTGGGAGATCTTCCTTTCTTCCTTTGCGGATTATATAACCAGACTTTATCGTTCATCTGAAATCCCATAGAATTAGCTTTGAGATCATATCGTGTCTTCATTCGGTCACTGGCTTTCTCCGTGTTTTCTCTGGCTAATTCATGGATGTATAGTAACTTTTCCTTAAGGGAGTCCGCGTAGTCTTGAATTTCCATATCCTGGTTGTCTGGCGTTCCGAATAATAGGTCGCAGGGTAAGCGGAGTTCTCTTCCAAATAAAACCATGGCTGGTGTTAGTCCTGTCGTGTCATGGACTGCTGATCGATAGGCCATTAAAAATAGTGGTATGTGTTGGTCCCAATCCTTCTGATGTTCATCTACGACCTTTGACAAATGTTCTTCAATGGTCTTGTTAAACCTTTCAACCATGCCGTCTGATTGTGGATGTAAGGCGGTAGTCCGTGTTTTATGGATGTTGAGTAAATCACAGACTTTCTGGAAAACCTTGGATTCGAAGTTGCGTCCTTGATCTGAGTGCAGCTCTAACGGAACATCAAATCTGCTGAATAGGTTATTCATAAGGACCTCTGCTATGGTAACAGCTTCTTGATTGGGGATTGCAAAGACTTCAGGCCATTTACTGAAGTAGTCAATTGCCACTAAAATGTACTTGTTACCATTATTTGTTTCTGGAAAAGGGCCAGCTACGTCAATGGCGATACGTTCAAACGGTAGGCCCACATTATTCTGTTTCATTTTGCCCCTAGATATTGTTTTGGGTCCTTGGCTTGCGGCACAGGTTGAGCACTGCCGACACCACGATTTCACATCTTGGCAGTAGTTGACCCAGTAAAATCTGTCGCGAATCTTGTCAATCGTTTTGTTCACTCCGAGATGAGCACCAGACTTTCCATTATGAACTTCTTCCAGAACTTCCGATATCTTCCTCCTTGGTACCACTAACTGTGTCTTCACTACTTTTCCATCGGCGCTTTCCCAGGCTCGTTTAAGAAGTCCATTTTCCACCACCAGGGAGTCCCACTGAGCCCACAGAGTTTTAAAAGCAAGTCCTTTAGTTGATATCTCGCTCCAGCTTGGTCTTGGTTGATGTTCTTCTTTAGCTGTTAGCAATAGTGCTATTTCACTATCTTCAAGCTGATCCTTTTTAAGTTGCTCTGTGGTCCACTGCTGATCAACCTCAAATTTCGTTTGCCTAATCCGAGTAATTCCTTCTCGTTGATCTACTCTTTGGCAATGCTTACAATTATCCGCGCATGGTCTTCTGGATAAAGCATCTGCATTATTATGCAATCTCCCTGCACTGTGCTTAACCTTAAAATTATATTGTTGTAACTTTTCAAGCCACCTGGCTACCTGTCCTTCAGGCTGTTTCATATCCAAAAGCCATTTAAGTGCTGCATGATCAGTCCTTATCAGAAATTCTTGCCCATATAGATATTGATGGAAATGCTCAACAGACCGTTCTATTGCCAAAAGCTCTTTTCGGGTTACACAGTAGTTACGTTCAGGTTTCGAAAGTGTTCGACTGTAGTATTCGATAACTCGCTCTTCCCCTGCTTGTACTTGCGATAAAACTGCTCCGATGCCGGTGTTACTTGCATCTGTGTCCAATACAAATTTACCCTTTTGTTCCGGATATCCCAATATTGGACTAGAACATAGAGCCGCTTTTAATTTCCTGAACGCAGAATCGCAGTTATGATCCCAGTTATAATTAGCTCGTTCTTCAGTGAGCTTATGTAGAGGTGCCGCTATATTTGCAAATCCTTCAACAAATCTTCTATAGTAAGTACATAGTCCAAGGAAGCTCCGCAGTTCATGTTTGTCGCGAGGACGAGGCCAGTCCTGGATTGCTGTAATCTTCCGTTGGTCGGTTTGGATTCCTTCTGATGACACAACATGCCCGAGAAATTCAACTTTTTGTTGAAAAAGAAAACATTTCTTTGGATTCAGTAAGAGCTGAGCATTCTTGATTCTAGTAAAAACTTCATGCAAGTTTTGTAGGTGCTCTTCGAAAGTTTTTCCCATTGCCATTATATCATCAAGATAGACCAGGCATGTCTTCCAAGTGAGGCCTCGTAGAACAACCTCCATAAGACGCTCAAAAGTAGCGGGGGCATTGCATAATCCGAAGGGCATAACTTTAAACTGATATAAACCACTTCCGGTAGAAAAGGCAGTCTTTTCCTTATCTTGTTCGTCGATGCCTACTTGCCAGTAGCCGCTCTTTAAATCGAGTGTTGAGAGCCAATGAGAACCTGCTAGTGTCGTCAACGTGTCATCAATCCTGGGAAGGGGATAGCTGTCTTTCTTGGTGACGTCATTGAGCTTTCTATAGTCCACGCAGAATCTGGTAGTCCCATCTTTTTTAGTGACTAAGACAACAGGAGACGACCATGGGCTCGATGATTCCTCAATAATTCCATCGTCAAGCATCTTGTTGACTAATGTGGTAACCTCTTGCTGCTTCGTCACTGGTAGCCTCCAAGGATGCTGTCGTATGGGGTGAGCACTTCCAGTGTCGATTTTATGTTTTATGATGTTCGTTCTTCCAGTATTGCCATTTTTCCTTTCAAAGGCTGTGCTCTGCTCTTTGATAAATTGTGTAGCTCTCTTCAGTTCTTCGGAAGACAGATGTTGCCACGACTTATGGAAATGTTCTAGGACTTCCTTAGGTGATGTTGAGGGTGTTACTTCTGACTGCGTTTCGCAACTGGTTACCCATTGCACCGGCTCGCAAGTGGCTATTACATCTCCTTTATTGATTTTGATGGAATTGGATGAAATATTTGCTATCCTTATCGGCATTTCGCCGTCGGTTTTGACTAGTGCTTTGCCTACGAGGTGTTTGCAAGGCAAATCGTGGTGTTGGATAAGTCCGATGCAGCCTCCAAAATCCTTCTCCAATTTCCCAAAAATTATCTGCTCGGTATTTCCGCTTATTCTGACAGTACATGCCGCCACTACTTTAGTCGGTGTGCCATCGTCTCTTTTGTTAAGGATGAACTCTTCGGTGCCAAACTTCAGAAGATTAAGCTTGTTGTCAAAAGAGAATCCATGTTGACCGATGAGATCCATCCCCAAAATAAATTCGTCTTCGATGTCGGCGACTAACACTGTGTGGTGTAATTTAATTCGTCCCAGTTGAAGTTCGATATCCATTTCCCCAAGTACTTCAGCTGTCTCACCGGTAACTGTACGTAAAACTACATTCTTTGATATGGGTAGAACTTCTACTCTATTTACTCTGTTGGACCTTATCAAAGATACCGCCGCACCAGTGTCAACAGTAATTGTTATGGCTCTTCCGTTGATCTTTCCTGTAATTGTTAGACTGTCGGCGGCTTTTCCTAGGCTTTTTATGGAGACGATCCTGGGGGCTTTATCTTCTTTAGCCAACACCCGCCCCGCAATGTTGACTAATTGAAGTTTTCCTCATTTGACTTGGGGGCCCTAGCGTCTCTGGATGGAGATCTAGACCGTAGTTGTACTCGGCAGTCTCTTTTGAAATGTCCAGTCCTGCCACATCTATAGCACTGATTTGATGTATTTCGGTTACGTGGCCTATCTTCCATTGGCTCCCGGAATCTCGCCGTGGCCTGAAGAACTTCCGCTAATTTCTTCAAAATTTCACCCATCTCATTTAATTCACAGCTGTTTGTCGCCTTTTCTTCCTGGATGGATACGGCCCTGATTTTTGGCTTGGAGATGTTACAGGCCGCCTCGATTTCTAGGGCTCGACCCAAAGCTTCACTGCTGTTATCAAATTTGGCTAGGCGTAGCATTTTCTGAGTTTCTGGATCTCTGATACCATCCACGAAATATTGGGCAGCAAGTTTCTCTTGAAATTCCTCTGTCGCTCCCGGGTAGGTCAATTGAATGAGACGTCTAATGTCTGCCTCAAATTCTTGCAGGTTTTCACCAGGTTTCTGATGCCGAGACTTTACTTGTGCCTGATACAGTTGTCTTCGGTATTGGTCTCCAAATCGTCTCTCCAGGACAGCTACAAGGATGTCATATTTCCCTTGTTGGCTGATGGGAATGGTCTGCAGTAGTTCCAGGGCAGATCCACGAAGCGCTACCACTAGTGATGTAGCCATTTCTTCATTATTCCAACCGTTGGCAACAGCAGCGGCTTCAAATTGTCTTTTGAACATTGTCCAGGATGTTTGACCGTCGTACGTTGGAGGTTTGATGTTTTGTCCTGAGGTGAATGCCCTCTCGGTGGGTGCTTGATGTTTTAGTCTGGTAAATTCTGCTTCTAGATTCTTCACTTCTTTCTGTACGTCTCCTACTTCTTTTTGTATATTTCCAACTTCTTTTTGTACATATCCAACTTCTTTTTGAATATTGTTTACTTCTTTTTCAAATTTCTCATTTTGTCCGTCCAATATTTTCTGTAATTTTCCTTGCTCGCCTACAATTACAACCAGCATCCATTTCTGAAGCTGGTCCTGCTCTGCTTGCCTTTTCTCTTCCTGGTCTTGCAAAAATTTCTGAAGCCGGTCCTGTTCAGCTTGCCTTCTACGTTCATCCTCCTCCCGTTCAGCTTGCCTTTTATCTTCTTGGTCTTGTAAAATTTTCTGTAGCCGGTCCTGTTCTGCTTGCCTTTTACGTTCATCCTCTTCCCGATCCGCTTGCCTTCTACGTTCATCCTCTTCCCGATCCGCTTGCTTTTTATCTTCTTGATCTTGAAAAATTTTCTGCAGCCGGTCCTGTTCTATTTGTCTGCAGCATTTAGATTTTCCATGAAATCGGCCAACATTTTATTAATTTGCTCCTTTTCTGCCGTTTGTTGCCTCGTATTGACCATAGGATGTTATAAACTTTTTTACCAGAATCCACCAATCAAACGGTCTCGTTGACGTACTTGTACCTCTTCTTTCCTCGAAAAATACTTCGCAAGTCCGGTCCCTTCACAATCCAACTTCTGACACCAAATGTTACGTTTTTCCCGTGGGTTCTTAACAGAATTACAACTTTGCTATTTTCAACTAATACTCTCTTTATTCACTACCACTGTATACAATTTAACTCACTAAACTAGTCTTATAACTTTACCACTAATATCTATTCAACACTCAATGATTAACTGAACTCTGACTATCCGACTTAGGTCTGCTTATATATAATCTCAAATCTATCACGAATATTCGGGAAGTATTCCGAGGCCACTCTATATGATCTCGACGAGGCCATCGAGATAATTCCAGCTATCCCGAAACTTCGCGGCGGGCCGGTCGATGATTCATACAGACAGAGAAGCGAGGGGCACGGCGGGGCGGCTAGTTCTATAGGGTAGCACAAAAACGTTCGGATGGTTGTTAGTCGTGACAATATTAAGTATTTCTGTTACTCTTACATTAATTTGGGTTAATATATCAATATATTCTTAAATCCAATTAAGTGCATCCCACTAAATGATCAATCATATTATTTATGCATGATATATAAGAAATAAACGTAGTTCTTATAATCCTATCCATAAGATTGGCATACATACATTTAAATGTTGCGAAGCAGGTGACGTCACAGGCGGGACAATGACGGAGAACAACATGCGCGCTGACGTACCGTGTGTACGTGTATCGTGAAGAGATGCTTTTCATACAATGTGGCTTCGTGCTTGAACTCTCTGCCATTTAACGCTGCCGACCCTGCACTGTCATGTCGGAAATTTAAGGCCACAGTCTCTCGCTATTTGTTTGAGCATCAATAGTTGCTCCTTTTTTTTTGGTCCTCTCTTCTTCCTTGTACACCCCCTCCCACATATCCTTTCCCTGTTAGTATAGGTAATAGTCAATAATAACTAGTACCAGGCCTATTTTTCTATTATTTTTTTTTCTTTTTCTCTTTCTCTAAGCCGCATTGGGAGAACAGAATCTGCCCTTGAGCAGAAGTCTGAAATGTGGGCTTTTTACTCACTAGCTGTTCCTCTTAGATTGTGTTAGAGTAATTTTGTTTTTTTGAGTATTTAGAGTGATTTATGTATTATGATGTAATCATTGTGAGTAATAAACATTTTTATTAGTATTATTATTATTATTATTATTATTATTATTATTATTATTATTATTATTATTATTATTATTATTATATGATATTATCTTAGTTAGAAAATATCTTGCTAATATCATTGTAATTATCTGATTTACTTTTCTGTATTACGTATAATTACTTAAATGCTACGCCCCATACTGTAATTTACCGTAAGCCACTTGGCAGCAGACCGTCTTACATAACTATAACTTTATGTTTGTGTCCATAAGCAGGTTACCGAATTGAGCTCACTTCGTTTTCCATTGTTTGTCTTCATTGACTATATATATTCTTCACAGATCAATTTAATTTGATTTGATATATTTTTTAACTATTTGTTTGTCCACTGATAATATCGCTGCCATGAGATTAAATTATAATTGATTTTTTATTTAGGGGAATGATCTTTGCTTAACGAGTTTTATTTAAGGCGTTCTGTAATTACCTGCTATTAGTCAGAACTAAAAATTCAGACTTTAGTTAAGAGTATTACAAACAAAGGAACTAGGCAGTATTAATAATTTGAACCTAAGATTAGGGGTTGGCGATCTTATAATTAGGGATAAAAGAAAAGAAAGACTTTAGTTATTATTTTAAGTACGATACCATAAGTACGATACCATAATCTCAATTAAGTTTGAGACCTAATTAATATTAAATTATATACGTTTTGTCTGAGAATATGTTTGATATTTAAATAAATATTTTGTTTATGATCTTTGATCTTTTTGGTATGCTGAAGTCAAGGTCAAGTTGAGTTTATGCAATTTATTTTCATGTTTCTCAATATTCTTAAATATGGTATTTTTCTAAGTTTTACTGCCCTAATTTAAATGCTTAAAAATCATTGATGTATTGTTATTAGAACATTAATTAGCGCCTTCCCCCAACTGTCTACTCTACGACCCACACCTATAAATATTAACACCGCTGGGTGAACCAGGCATATGGACCGGTGGTTAAGCAATAATTAACTAATCGCGTTACAAATGATCTAAGTATCACTCCTGAAACGCATGGCTCCAAAGTATGTTTATGCGGAGGTTTACTTAAGCAATACTTCCGGCAGATACTAAAACTGATCACTTATGGTCAAAACTCAGGGGGACTGGTTGACCTCAGGCTAAAGAAATATAACATAGCAAATTTGCTATAAAACCTAATACAATTGCAGAACTCTCATTATCGGATCTGTAAATAAAATGACTAATAGCTATGGCAACATTTACTTGAAACGATTTTGCTGTAGTCCATATTATAATTATTGTCAGCTATTGGAAATTCTCACTAATGACGATTATTCTGTAACCTCAACTCATCACATTTAGATTTATTCCAGCTATCCAGGGAAAATATTTACTTCGCACATATCAATGCATTCGGTAAAACGAGATACACAAAGCACAAATTTCGATATAGGTTTATGGCAAAGCACCGCATTTTCAAATCACACACACATCGCATCAGGTTGTCTATCATAGTTTCAACATATCATGGGATGACATCCAGCTTGTAATATTTACCGGAAATATACATCGGTTTATATGTCAGGATTTAATTAATTTTAAAATGTACGTAACTTGAAACTTGTACCATCAATTTTTCGTTGAAATGCATGTATATAATATGTCTGCTTGATGACGAATGTTGAAAGCACAATAGAAATCCCTGATTAATAAAATAAATTTCTGCACACACCTAATTTTTTTTTTATTTTGCAGATCCAATTTAAGTTTTCATGCATATACTACTTTAGAGTTGCTGCAAATACAATCAATCAAATTTTATTGTTTGCTTGTCATCAATCATTTGCAATTACAATTTGAAGTTTGGCGTGCGATTGGCACATGAAATATATGAAAGCAATTGAGGCTTAGGTTTGAATTATTTTCGTAACTTTTGGTTTCGTAAATTAGTGCAAGATGTCTCAGAAGTATGTGCATCAATTCCAAAGTGTATAGAAGTGACCAATGCTCTACTAAAAGCACATATTTTTTCGTTAAGGAAGTATCAGCCTCTAGATAAGGACATTTCATTTAGTTTTTTTTGCAAGAACTGTTTAACCGTTATGTCTATCGCACGACACATTTTTGGGCATGAGTATATAATGCCAGAGCCTTAAAACAGTGGTACAACATCGCAAGCACTTCCTCTGATGCATAATTCAACAAAAACAATAAAGAAACCGTAAATTATTGCAATAGTGTTTCAATGTGTACACACATGATAATGCCAGTCCATTTATGATAACATGAAACTTACTTAATCAGTGATCAAATTATTACTTAACAATAAACGAAGCTCTGGCTGGTTAGCCATGGATATACAATTGAACTAAATCGAGTACAAGCGGAGGAAGGCAACGTGAAACTACCTTTGCCAACTCTTTTCCTAGTAGAATCACAAGGATGAAGCATTTTGGTACAGTTAACTCAAGATAATGTCATTTAATTGAAGATATTCCGAAGGTGAAAATAGCTCCCCAATCGAATATCCGGGGGCAGACGCATTGAATGGGGGTTAATGGAGTAAAGATGAAGTTGCAGAAGAAGGTTCAGATCGGCATATGGAATGTGCGAAGTCTAGTTGAATTTGGAAAACCGGCAATCGTGATGCAAGAAATTAAGAGACTAAGGGCCAGTTTCTTCAAGTCCGAATAACTTTATTCGTAGAATAATTACTATGGCTACAATTGAATTAACAATCGTTGCCACAGTAAATATTTGGAAAATAAAGTTATCCGTGCTTGAAGAAACTGGCCCTAAAGGTAGATATCTTAGGTATCGTAGAAACATGGGGGGTTGAGGTCGAAAAAGTTGAAGTATCAAGAAACGAAGATAAAATGCAGAGAAAAGAGGTTGGAGTTATAATCTCGAAAATAATAGAGAGATCCGTAAATAATATCTTCCCAATATCAGATCGGATTGCTTTACTCAAGTTAAGTGCAAATCCAGGCAATATAATCATCACTCAAGTGAAGGCACTCACAGCACATACGAGTAAAGACGAGACCGAAACGTTCTACGAAGGACTTAGAGATCAGCCCAGAATAACTAAAAACATGAAATAAACTTAATAATTGAAGACTTCAACTCCGAAATCGAAAAAGGAAGATTCGATGAGCTAACAGGCCCATACAGGATAGGATGGAGAAATCAGCGGGGTGATCGTTATGACGGTAATGAATACATGGTTTTAACTCCCACCAAGTCGCTTAAATTGGAGGCCCCAGCAAACTAATAAAAAATCAAATATCAACATATTAATTAGTAAGTGATTTGAAACATCAATAACAAAAGCATGCGCTTACCCAAGAGTTGATATTCCATCGAACCATGTTCTCCTGATATCGAAAATTAAATAACGAAGTACACACACCTCAATAACACAACATTAACTACAATAAGCTACAAAACGAGAAGGTTAAAAAGTAAGTGACCACAGAAATTAATTTCAAAATATCAAAAGCTGAACTTAAAACATATGGAAATAAATGAATAATATCATCGGTCGAAAAAGAGCTAGGATACAAGCAAAAGGATAGGAAACAGAACAGTAACAGAAGAAATATTGGCCCTATCCAAAGAAAGAATAAACAAAAAAATGGACTGAAAAGAATACAAAAATCTACCAAAAATTAAAAGATCAAATATCCGAACAGCGACGAATAACTGGTTGAAATAACAATGCGAAGAACTTGAACAGCAGCAAAGAACGCACGACAGTTTTAATTTAGATACAATAATTAAAAAGTTGTCTGGAACGTCCAAAAAAAAATCGACCACGAATATAAGAAACGGACAAGATGAAATGGATCAAGATGGGGAAGAAACAAAAACTGTCTGGAGGGATTATATTGGAAATCTTTTCAATGATGAAAGATCTGCGCTGAAGAATGGAAACAGATGCACTTGGCTGGTCCGTTTATTATAAAAGAAGGAATCCTACGAGCAATAAATACATAAAAATCACAAGAGCTGCAGGCTCAGAGTAATTAACAACGGAGTTACTCCAATGACTAGATAATGACAATATATCAATGCTTCACGTGCTGTTTAATGAAATCTATAATAGTCGAAAATTTCCTGATAACTGGCACAAATCCCATATCATCCCTATTCCCGAAGGAATAACGAGCAAAAATGTGGTGACCACAGGTTAATCACTTAATCGGTCTCATAAGTTACACACTAAAAATATTCTTTAAAATCATCCAGAGAGAGGCGTAATAAGTTAGTACCTACCCTTAAGGATACGGCCAGCGCAACATGTGTGCTCCGACTTGCTCGTCAGCGTGGGAGTGGGTCAATTACTTACTCTTGACCAGGGCGCCACCAGTTTGAAATATCCAAATCCGCAGCCAAACTAGAAGATCCTCGGTCTTAAGAATCCATAAGGTCGATCCAAAATCGACGACTATCAGCTACACAATGGCGATTTAAAATCCAGACGACTATTAACTACACTTGTTTGGTTGAGGTATTTCAGAGCAAATAAAAGACTGTAACGTTCGTGCAGGTTTATGTTTATTGGCGTTCGTTAAGTTGACGTTAACGTGTTGACATATTACTTCCAATAATCAAAATATTATAAATATAAAACAGCTCAATTGGAAACAAGTAATAATCTATATGCTCATAAATATATACAGTAATTTGAATTAAAATTGCGTTATAATAGAAGTGAATTAGATAAAGAATGATCGAACAATTATTAGGCACGCTTTAGCTATAACGGAAGTAACAATTTAACACCAAATGATTACGAATTATTAAACAAAGTACAACAAATTAATCAATAATCACAATATACATAAGTCATCTATCGTCTCATCATACTAGTAATTAAGTTATCAGTCTAATAGTAGCTTCTAACTTTGTGCGCGTTTACCATGGTAGACGACTCGCAGTTGTGCATAAATAAACCTTACTGATTTAGATCATTAAGTACCGTTATGTAAAAATTATTATAACTGAATAGTCAATAAATTAGTACGACTATGTTGATAATTTAAGAGAATATAAATCAAATTGTAAGAATAAGAAATGTAATATAACAAAACACTATGAGCATTAATAGATCCACACTAGTAAATACAGCAGTTGGTTAGATTCGCATTGGTAAGCTGTGCTTACACCGAAACAGTACAGAGTATAGTTATATCAGTACCACGCAGAAAACTAAAACAGGCGACATGATACAACGCTGGAAAAACTCTAAAACACGCAATCTAATACACGCAGAAAAATATTAATAACACGCTGAAAATACACGCTGGAAAATAAAAATAACCCACCAATAACATTATGCAGAAAGATCACAAATATAATCTAAACTTATCTTAACTGGTCTTCGCCGATATCACCTACGGCCTTCTGCACGTGGACTACTGCTATGCACCTTTGGACCCGTAAAACTCTCAGTGGCAATTGAGGTAATGTCCATACCTCTATGGCTACAGTCGGTACCAATGAAACACAACCAACTGTATTGACTGGTAGCTACTTGGTTAGCTACTTAAACTCTCTCCAAGCAAAGCTCGCTCCAAATCAATAATAGCTTGCTCCATATACACCACTCCAAGCAAAAATAGCTCCAGCCAAAAATATTGCTCCGTCTAAACAGATAGCTCCCAGAAAAAACCCTGAGAGAGAACAAGCGCTAAGTATGCATTTTCTTACTGCAATTTCAGGCAGCTCCTCTTCCAGAATACTCTCCACTCAAAGAGTATTTAAAAATAATAATGAGAGTCGTCTTGCCAAAATGCAAAGGTCATAATAAAACCAATATCATATCACCCTACAGGTGAAAGACATAAAATACTAAGAAAACTGACCAACAATATAACCACTGTTTGCTCTTTTAGGAGTTCAGACCTCCAGGCAAGAACAAAGCTTGTCCATTTATGTCATTAATATTAAATCTAAATTTACTAAGCTTACGTAGGGCTTTACAAGTTCTCATAAGCCACAAGTCAAAGTTGAAAAGAGATTTATCAAAGATTATATACAACTTTATACAACATTATACCCTATTATACAATACGTGTGCCCATAAAGACAAAGAATCAGCTATGAGTGCTCGACTGCAATATCATACCGAAGACGGTATCAGAAACTATTATTCAATACGCTTGATTTCCCCAGAATATTACTTCTTGCAAACATAATGAGTATAAATAAATGATGCTATGCCTGTTCTAGGCCCAAGTTATCTTTTGTTTGACGATATTGCATGTTATACGTGCAAGAATTAATAAATTTCCAAAAGTAACACTCTATATAGCAGTATTGTGCGTAGGGTTTTTCGATGGTAATGACGAAATGGAAGCAGTGTTTTCTCTTCTACAGGCACTTCTCGAGGAAGGACACGGCGTACTTTGTTCCAGAATCCACTGCACGTGGCAAGTCATTAACCAAAAATCTTGACTCTCAGGCAAAATCCATTCAATCCAGTCAAGCAATTTACTACAGCAACCTAGTAACTATGCCACTTTTTACCCGAAATAAGTATAATCCCCCTCAGGGTGAATTAAAAATTCTTAAACTTTCTATCAGGCATACGCACTATCTCCTTAGAGGGTTTGCCGAAGAAAGAGGACGAAGCCAGGTCACAATCGACCACCTAGATCGTGAAATTCAATGTTACAAAGACGTAAAAACTCTACCCACAGGCCCGCTTTACACTGTCCTGCGACCCACGTAAAATACACCAGGCGGTTGTCGCCAAATCTACTAACATCTGCAATATGCAATGAAACGTACCTAAAGCTGTATGATATTATGCATTGCTGGTAGGACAAAGAAATCCAACGATAAAACCATCACTGACAATGACCAAACAACCAACAACCAAATCATTATGAACGGCGTCGGCAGCCATTTAAAACTTCTGACATCAAATCTATTCAACGCAGAAATTTACGATAAATCAGACCTAAATTTATCTTAGCTAGAGCCAGTGTCCTTGCTGAAACGCTTGCGACGCAATTCGGGCGACGTTGCCAAGTTAGGGAATACACGCATTTACCAAAACATCCTAACTGCGTATTTTTTTAAAGCGAAAGCAAAAAACAGTCGTTTAACAACAAACTAAGGGTAACATATCAATTAATTATGTGTTTTCTTGTTGGCTTGCACCGCAAACATGTCTAAATCGCATGAAGAATGATCAGCGAATATAACATCTGGCAACGTTCCAAGAATATCCCTTTCATTTATTCTATTCGCCCATAGGCAACCAACAATTATTATTTTCACTCGAACACGATTTATTATTATTGTTTGAAGGTTATATCAAAAGTAAACATTGATTGAATTTTAACTTTTCCCTATAAAATATTGAAACAAACCCAGGAATAATAACCGAGAAATCCCAAAACCAATGTTTCTGACATTCATGAGACCGTTTTTAATGTATATTATCGCCGAAAAGGAAATTATTCGCAGGTAAGAGATTTAATTGACCGTTTTTTGAAGTGCAAGCCTATAACTTGCATGTTCTTCTCGATAGCGGGCAGAATACGGTACGATTTAGAGATTGATTATGTGCTAAGCCAGCGATATCAAACATAGAAAATCAAGTTACGTATATAACTATCGTGTTTTCAATCTATTCCTCTAATAGGTCGATAAAAGGCAGAATCCAAACGAGTAAAGAGTCTCGTAGTCTAGTGATAGATCTAGGATTAAAGGTGTAATAACTGACTTTATTTGACCTCTATATGTTACATGTTTTTCATGCTAAATTGACATGTAACAAACTGTTATGATCAAACTAAAAATTAAATAACCTGTGTAGTCAGTGTAACATAGTCGTCAATAACATACGATATGCGGACGACACGGCCTTAATAGCAGATAAAATGGATGATTTACAGCTTCTTCTCAGTGATGTTGGGAGACACAGCAAACAAGTGGGCCACAATATCATTATGAATAAAACGAAGGTTATGATAATATCAAAAAAAAAAAAAATAACAAGCATCAAAGATAATATACAGCATAAAGTAAAATAGTTTAACTCCTTGAGAAGATGGTTTTGTAAATATTGTGCATTCGATATGGATATAAAGTGTCGAACAGAAAAAGCTCTTAACGCTTTCAACAAATATCAAAAAGTATTTAAGTGCAGTGAGTGACTTGAGTCTTGGCCTCGTAAATTCATTGGCGGTACCATTATAGGGTGAAGAGAGTTGCGACATTAAAGACGAGCCATACCAATAGCCTTGAAGCAATCTAAATGTGGGTATAAAGATTAATACTAAAGTGGATATCCACAACAATAAATGAAGGAGTCCTATGATTGGTAGGAAGGGACCGAGAGCTCTTAAAATATAATCAAACAACGAAAAGCAGCTTACCTAGAACAGGTTATATGAAACGACAAATACAGATTCCTGCAGCTGGTAATCGAGAGAGAGGGTAGGAGAGGAGTAAGATGGAAAAACGTCACAGCTTCACAACATAAAACAATGGATGCGACTGAGAACCGCGAAAAATCTAATTCATGCCTCAAGAGGTAGAAATGAATGGAAGAATCCATTAATAGACATGCCAGAACAAGAAAAAAGGTATGGTTTTTCTGCTCGAATAAATGATTCAGGCGTCCACTGCATGCAACTTCTGGATGTGGCTAGGATCCGAAAATATCCCTGAAGGATTCGGTGAATATTTGATTAAGTAATGTTATTTTTATTGGTTGATTATCCATCGTCAACCGCGTTTCGAATAAACTGATTAACAAAAATATCAGCGGCAGATTTTATTAACCTCATTTTTGTGTTGTCAGTTAAAAAAAATTAAAGCAGTTTTCAGGTTTTGAACGCTTCTTTGTGTAGATTAGGATGTAAGATACGTTTTGATAAAATAATTCGTGTTGAAACAACCCGGTTGCTTTGGGATTTTTTTAATGGGATTTAGATGACGCATTTTTTTTTCTTTTGAAGGGAGCCATAAAATTGTGCGACTAATACAAATAACCGTTAAATTGGCCTATTAAACATTTAGAACAAATTGATGCAGTATATCAATAAGTTATAAGCAATAACTTCCTTTATATCGCAAATAGTTAAATATACGCTAGTTAATATTTTAATCGCATTGGTGTACCCATTATTGCCTATAAAGCGGCATCGATGTTCGCCCTTGTTAACAATTTTTAATCTCGTAAACCTCGGCAAATTGAAATTCCATAAAATACCTAAAGCTTATTTAATAGAGGCTCTATTGATTTGTTGGATTTTTTTTTATAAATCTTAAAATATTGAAAGAAGAATTTGTTCGAAAACAACATTCTTTTAGTTTTTTGTGAGATTCATGATTTTCAAGCTTTATAATACGTTAGCTCTAATGTGGGAGATAAGTAGAATATTTTAGTTAGAGCCTCAAATACAAAAAAAAACTTTTTATGATGATTGGAATGAACTCATACAGTCCTTCTATGGAACAGGGGTAGGTACAGGGTTTTCCCGTATAATTGCGCACCCCTTTAAAATCTTTATTTTTATAGATAGAAAAAAATAGTTTATATGAAAGTTGCAGGATTTTTCATGAAGATTTTCATGGTTTAAGAAAGAAAAACAAATGATGATCGGAAAATTAACAAATCACTATCAACTTCGTTATTTTAAATGGAACACCCGGTATATGATTGAAAATTCAAATTCTGCTAATCTTCCTCTTTTCAAATATATATAACTTATCTATGTTCGGATAAACGAGTTGCAAGTTATTTGAATTTAAAATTTGTTCTTATAAGCCACAAATATATTGTATCCATGGCTAACTACACTAATTCGAAATGTTTCGAATGGCTTATAAGAACAAATTTTAAATTCAAATAACTTGCAACTCGTTTATCCGAACATAGATAAGTTATATATATTTGAAAAGAGGAAGATTAGCAGAATTTGAATTTCCAATCATATACAGGGTGTTCCATTTAAAATAACGAAGTTGATAGTGATTTGTTAATTTTCCGATCATCATTTATTTTTCTTTCTTACACCATGAAAATCTTCATGAAAAATCCTGCAACTTTCATATAAACTATTTTTGTCTATCTATAAAAATAAAGATTTTAAAGGGGTGCGCAATTATACGGGAAAACCCTGTACCAGTGGGCTCTTGTACCCCCAGGAACAACTTGTAATTCACTTACTTTGATCGGAATAGCATTAACTTTCAATGGGATAGTATAAACGCTATAATGGTGACACATGAAACGTAAAAACTACTTTTCCAAAGCCCGTATAGCTTAACTAACCGGGTGCCACTCTAGAGTCTCCTGGTATTTTTGGAGTTATCAACACTTCCCCAACAATAGGGTGAGGAAGCTTATAAATAAACAAAACCAAGCCAAAAGCAGGGAGAAGTGCTCCACAAGAAGGTATCCGGTAAAAGTTCTTCAGCAAAAATGTAGTGAAATTCTGCCGGTTTAAATAATACAGTGAAAGTAAAGTTAAGTTAAAAAAACATATAAAACTTGGGTCAACTACAAAGATCTAGTTTCCAGTATTTATAGTAGAGCAGTAACGTCAATCTTGATCGATTTTCTAAACAAACAGAGCCTGCACATGAGCAGTATAAATTACCATAGGGGCTAGTTCTAAAGGGAATTTGAAAATAAAACAAAAACCTTTACTTGAAAACAACTTACAGCTCATAAATAAACAAATATAAACATTTAAAGTATTTCATTCTAACGGTACTAGAATATAGACAATATTTTCTGTCAGTGCTAGGTATTGACTTCGCACCATACCAGAATAACAATACTTGTAAAGACTAAATAACTGCATAAACAATTATACTCCTAACAAAGTATACGGATATAAATACAACCTTGCAGCTAAACACAGTTAAATGTTTGTGAATGATCCTACGGAATCACTCAGTATCAGCTTGATTAACTGAGATAACGCTGAGATGAAATACAGTAATATACAAGTAATAATAAATGGATAAATATTACCTTAATGTCCACAATAAGCTACTATGTACAATATATTCACCAATTGACGAGCAACGTTCAATCGTTAAGCAGTTTATCTTTCAACACATGGAAAGTCACTTAAAACACTTACTAAGTCTCTCCATAGCTTCTATATACAATGTACCTAAACTTCTTGCAAATAAGAATGACTCAATTGAGAGTGAATTGAGAATATGCAGTAATATGCACAAATAACCTCGGTTGGTAGCGCAACGGCGCGGCGTCAAGAGTTTATTTTACTCTGCAGAGTAATTTGCACTGGAAAATATTACACTGTATTAGTGTGTAAGAGAAAACTTCAATTTAAGAAGAGAGCATGACAGGCATGCTTTTGTAGAAACGTAGTTGTAATACGCGCAACCAAATGGATTATAAAACACGGTATGCTGGTCGCATAGGTAAGCTACATTCCGAGAAATGGCAATAGCAATTATCCCCCACTCCTGAAATATCTTTTCCCTAGAGAGCAACTATTGTAAATATAGAGAAGTACAAAAACTTAACATCACCGGTTGTCTAAATAAAAATTATGAATTTTAACACAAACCTGATCGAAATCTGCTGACTAGTTTTTGTAAAATTCGATTATTATAGATCGGAATTGTAGGGACGCCAAATTGATTGCTGCCGGTAATCGCTGTAGGAACCAGTGTGATTGGTCGGATGCGTTTCTGCTTATATCTGATCCTAGCTTGTGTTTTGAAATAAGTGAATTGTATGGTTCGGAGCAGTTCTGCTTCTGGTTAAACTGATGATGAATAAACGTTGTGACAAGAGATGGCGCTAAGAGTGTCGCCGCGAGTTTTTAAAGTGCATTGTTTGGTATGCGATACGCAGTGGCTTGGAATATTAATATAATACGAATTATCGCTACACTTGAAAAGATTTTCGAATGGTTTTGAACAAGCAATTTATTTAAATCCATTATTGTCGAGTTTAAAGAAAATACCAAATCGAAAGCAGAGAAATATAATTATAATTCTGTACTACAAAAGAGCCGTAGTCACCCTTCTCATGTTAAGACAATCAGTTAAAACACAAGCCTTATAAAATATTAAAGGTTTGAGAGTTGCAGGATGATTAAACCGAGAAAGGCGAAACAATTAAAAAAACGTTGATAAATACGCGTAATATTCGGAAAAGTGTATAACTAGCGATAAGTTTAGTGTGAACTCGAACCGTAAATTATACTTTAACAATAATATTTCAGTTAGTTTGTAGACTTTATCATTCGCCATACCATCTTCTCGAATATAGTTTTGTATATACAGGGTGGTTCAAAAATGCTCTAGAATCTAAAGGGTTTTATTTACAACAAAACGGCTTGTACCTTCGTATCTTAGTTTTTATTCCCTATGTCTAGCATTAATTCCGGTTCAGCCGGATGTGAAATTTTTCCGGATTTCGGCGATTTGCGTCGAAACCAGATGTTAATTTTAGAAGACACATTATCAAAAACTAAGTTAGGAAAGTGTAGGCCGTTTTGTTTCAAGTCAAACTGTTTAAATTCTGGAGCGTTCCAAATTGTAAAATGTCAATTTTTAAGGATAAATATTTCGAAAGCAATTGAAATTGCGTATGGGATGTATTATATGAAATATTCATAGAATATTTGAGACTATTAGAATATTAAATAATTTATGGGCTATGCGATACAAAAATAAAGTTATTGTATGTCACCCTTCTTGGGACAACCTTGTAAATATAAAACTGTTTTAGAATTCTTCCTCTTTAAGATGAACATAGCTTTTATTTAAACGTTTCCTTCGTATTTATTATATAATTTGATATATCTTGCTTCCTCGCACTAATGAGCCACCCTGCATATGGTGATTATGTTCACTATATAATACTCTATAATATTTTATTGAACTACCGTATAGATAAACTATAATTGTTTACATATTCCATATTTCTAATACCATTCCAAGGTATATGAATTATAGGCTTCAGTAATATTGTGCTTAAGTTTATAAAGTAAAAGTGACTAACAATACCGTAAATTTAATATGCTAATATGTTAGGGGTATTGTAATTAACTAAACGTTTTTTTTTCGCCATTGTTGTAAAATTACACATTACTTAAAAACGCGAAGGCGAACCCACCAAATTATTAACTTATCGTCTACTTAAAGCTTCCTTCTTAACTTATCCTTAAAACCGCTCGCAAAGAAGCTCTTACCAAACCAAGATGGTGGCTAAGAACCATTTTGATTATTTTAAAAAAATGGAAAGTGAAGAGATGTGTCACCTTATTTTATAGCTCTATTCAATAAATAGTCAGAAAGTTTAAAATATCGAATATTAAATTACCATTTTGTATTTTTGTGTACCTAGTATCCGACATCCATCTCCATTTTTTACCCCTTAGAAGCTACCTTAGCATGAGGGGGATCTTTATGAGCGTAGAGTATATATTTTTTTATAAGATATTGATTTTTTTTTCTGAAAGCACGTTTTTCATTTTACCATAAAATTAGTTTTAGATGATTATTATTTTATAAAGTAGGATAATTTGTTTATTTAAGTATTGAGATATTTTTTGTACGAGCGTGCACAGAATAATACTTTTCCGCACTCTGTGCGGAAAAGTATCACTGGTTACTGTTGCTCTCATTACAACTTTTTACAAGCAGCATTTCTAACTATTATTAATATTTTGTTTTTCGCTAATTATACTTACTCAACCCATTCTGAATTCTGAAAACCTCATTAAATAAAATTAAACGGCTTCATGCGACGTCGGGTTGAGCCCCGAGTACACAAAATAGTTCTATCCAAAGAGCACAAAAGCTTCTTTCCTAGAACCGTAGAAGCAATTTTAAAGAGCTTTTATCTGACGATAAATTCCTCTTTTCAAACGCAAACCCTTAAATAGGATTTGGTTACTATTTAAATTGAACGATTTTACATTTTATTTGCTTTTGCGCAACTATTATTGCCCACAAAGAAGTTCCGATGATCATCCTGCCGTAAACTGTTCAATATCGTAAACTTCGGAAAACTCGACACCTATAAAATCCTAAAGCTTGATCTATGGAGGTTGGTAATTGAGTAGTTCGACGTATAGTTTTTTTGGTTTATTATACATAAAGATATGGTTAGAAGGAGAAAAGAAAGAAAAAAATAATTTAATAATATCTGGCAGCGGAAGAATTAAAATAAATTAGTTGTCAAAGCACTGATCTTATCTTAATTTTAAAGCATCTGTAAGTTTTTAGGGCAGAGCTTTTTTAATTTCAACTGAAAAACAGCGTCAAATGAAACAAAGACAGGCATCATAGTTAAAATGAGCATTATTACAAACAAAGCCATTGGCTAGTTAAAAAGGGGGCGGGGTCTACTGTTGATGTATAAAAAATGCTCAAGTTCCTTTAAACCAGGGGCGACGAGTATGGAATCTAAGCAGCAAAAACAATGTATATTAAATAAGAAGAGAAGTATATTGAAGCAGTTTATTGACACTTAGTTTACAAATAATTTCTCAATATATATAAAAAATATGTTTTATTTTTGAGATTAACGGTTACGACTGTAACGGTTCTATGCCTTTTAAATCGCTGTCTTCGTCTGAAAAAGATGATGTGTCTTCACCACTAGTTAAAGATTGTAACACGATTTGGTAATTATTTAACAAACAGTCCATATACCAGGTTCACTCAGCGGTTTTAATTTTACATAAAGGTGTTGGTCGGAGAGTTGGCAGTTAGGTGAAGGCGCCACTAAATTTTTAACTAGGAATATATCAATGATTTTTGCACATTGAAATCAGGGCAGTAAAATTTAGAAACATACCCTAGATAAGAATTTAGAAATAAAAGGTATTAATGAAAGGCACTTTTGACACTAACTTACCAGAATAATAAACTTTTTATCCAAATCTTAACTGCTTTCATAAACGCTCTAAAGATAATTAAATTGAGTTTATGGTATCGCCCCTAAACTAATGAGAAGATTTGTATATCGTCTAGATTATTAGACAGTTAAATCAAATTTAACTAAGATTCTAAGTTTTAATTTACATTCTTCATATTGCCTAGTTCTTGTTTGGAAAGAGTTTTAACTAAACCTAGATTTCTTGAGGTTATAACTAATCGCAATTAGTCACAAAGTACTGAAAATAAGCAGTATTTACTAAACAAAAGCTAAGCTAAATTAATTCCATGGCAGCGATGATATCATTATACCAAATATACTAAATCTATTAATTGACTTATGACGTCAATTTATTTATATATGGCCGGTAAGTACCTACAGGTAAACACGAAGTGAGCTCATTTGGGGACATGTCTTTAGGCGAAAAGTCAAAGCTGCAAATTACAGTCAAATAAAACAGTTCACTGCTATGAGGCTTACAGCCAATTACAGTGAAAGCGTGTTGTTCAAGTAGCTTAACGCTATACACAAATAAATAAAATAATTACCATAACATTCAAAGTCATAGTCAAAATATTCTTTATTGTCTTAAGTACAAAGAACTTGTTGACAAAGCGTTAAATATACATAACTATCATTAAAGAAAAATAAAACAAAAACATGACATTATAAACCGAACAGTATTAACAATATTAAAAATCACAGCTTCATAGTTTGTCATAAGCTAAAAAAGACATATCAAGAGTAAAACAGTGTTACATTTTAAAATAAGAAAAATGAAACACACAACCAACAACAATAAACTCAAATTATATCACCAAGAATATCACACTAATCTGTCATTGTTGTATTCTACAATATTGTAGTAAGCCTTATTTTTTTAAAGCATTGGAAACGGATCTCCGGAACAATTTGAAACTTTTAATATTTTTATAAAGCAAAAGTAGGCGATTATAAATTTTGATACTTTCATAAATTAATAAATTCTTTGTTATGGTCGATTTAGGAATTGGCAAGGGAATATTTTCAGACCGACGTGTTTGATAGGGCCTTGGCCTGTTAGACACAGAGAGTTCTTTATGAATTAAACATACTGTTTCAAATATGAACAATGCCACCAAAGTTAAAATATGTGATGAAAGAAACAAAGGCCGGCAATGGTTCCTGGATCCTGCCCTGTTCAGATACCTAACTGCTCTCTTCTGAAGAACGAAAACTCAATTAAACAACTGCTGGCTGCATGAGCCCCAGAAAGCAATCCCGTATCTAAGCTGATATTCCACCAACGAGTAATAAACCACCCTTGCCGAGGAGAAGATCAATTCATTGGATACCACTCGCAGAGCATAGCAAGCAGATGCTAGTTTTGAATTTATAGCGCAAATATGGTCGTGAAATTTAAATTTCGCTTCCAGAATGATGCCTAAGAATTTAACACGAGTGTTGCTCTCAATTGTCTGATTATCCAAAGAGATACAAGTTAGTGGACATTTGAACGACATTATGTTGGTTTTTTTAATATTGAAACAGAGAGAGTTGAAGCCACACCACTTTTTGATACACTCACTATCTTGCAAAACTGTGGGTTTCAGGTCGCCAGTCACATGGCCAAGCCATAGAATTGTAGCATCATTAGCAAAGAGGGTGATTTTACCCTGAATATGCAGAGAGGCCAGGTCATTTATATAAAGCAAGAACAAAATTGGACCCAGTACTGATCCCCGTGGAACACCTCTCGAAATAGCTGCAGTCTTTGAACGCTTCTCATCGCACTGGACCAGCTGTGACCTCCCGCCGGATATGTATCTTTGGAACCAATGAAGGGTGCTACCTCGAAAGCCATATCGCTCAAGTTTCAGCAGGGGTGTTATGTGAATAATAAAGAGAATATTTATCTCTAATATGATAAGAAACAGGAGTAGATACGACACAAGATAATAAATAACCTAAAACTGTTTATGGGTACGTTTAATAAGCAAAAAGAGTAAGTAACAGTAATAGGTACAATATAAGATTGCAGACGACCTATAGTCGTTTAACACAAAAGCTTCTTTCCTAGAACCGTAGAAGCAATTTTAAAGAGCTTTTATCTGACGATAAATTCCTCTTTTCAAACGCAAACCCTTAAATAGGATTTGGTTACTATTTAAATTGAACGATTTTACATTTTATTTGCTTTTCCGCAACTATTATTGCCCACAAAGAAGTTCCGATGATCATCCTGCCGTAAAATGTTCAATATCGTAAACTTCGGAAAACTCGACACCTATAAAATCCTAAAGCTTGATCTATGGAGGTTGGTAATCGAGTAGTTCGACGTATAGTTTTTTGGTTTATTATGCATCAAGATATGGTTATAAGGAGAAAAGAAAGAAAAAAATAATTTAATAATATCTCCAAGCGGAAGAATTAAAATAAATTAGTTGTCAAAGCACTGATCTTATTTTAATTTTAAAGCATCTGTAAGTTTTTAGGGCAGAGCTTTTTTAATTTCAACTGAAATAAGATAGCAGACGACCTATAGTCGTTTAACGGTAAGTTCATTAAACAAATACGGTAAGTAATTATGTGGCTTATAATCAGAGAATCGCACTAAAGTAAACGTACGCTGTAAAAAACGGTGAGGTCCACTAATTATGGTCCTAATAGCTAGGTATGCGATATCCAAGACAACATGAGACACGATAAGGAAGATACAAGATAAATTGAGAACTCGAAGAGAGAATGGCGACCAAAATCTAAAGCTGAGATATGCTGCAGGTGTGCCAAGTATTGTATCGAAAAAACGGAGATCCCATCGACCACTAATACACACAAACCGAAACTTAAACATTCTTTATCAAAATGTGCGAGGTTTGAGAACCAAGCTCTAATTACTGTTAAGAACAGCTCCCACCTGTGTTTATCCAATAGTGGTTCTCACTGAAACCTGGCTGTCCAGTGATATAGTTGACAAAGAATTGTTTTTTACTGATTAAAATGTATTCTACAAGTATAGGTCATCTTCTACTAGTTCCCATGCAAGAGGTGGCGAAGTGTGCTTGTTGCAGTTCAGAAGGATGTTTCCAGTAGACAACTACCATTTGAGGGAACTTTTAATAGGGGTTGGATGCAGTGCTTCAGGGAAGAGTTTTCAATCTTTGCCAGTGAGGTGGATCAGATTTTTGCTGGCAATCCGTTAAGTCGGGTTTGTTTGCTTGGTGATTTCAACTTACCTCATGGAGTATGGAAATATGACCAGTATGGATCTGCTATGGTACCGATTGAAGCACCTCCGGGCGAGGTTGAATCCATTTATGTTTTAACAAATATGTGTGCTTTGCATAATGGTTTTCAGGTAAATAATCTTAAGAATGCTCATGGCACAATGTTGGATCTGGTGATTTCCTCACACTCAGCGGCGGACATAAGGGTAGGGTGTGTTCAGTTTTCCAATTTGTCTAATCGCAGAAATAACGATTTGGAAGACCATACCGATGGGTTTTTTAGATGTTTTAAGGGTGCAAACTATCGTGATATTAATCATTTCTTGGCCACTGCAATCTGGGAAGACTTGGTTAGGGGCAGAGATTTAAATGCTATGGTTGCAATATTTTATGATGTTTTGTATTTTGCAATAGAATGTTTTGTACCACTTTCTTCAAGGAAATTTCCTAGATGGTTGTCAACAGAGTTGAAAGAGAACATAATTAACAAGAAAATTGCACACAAAAAATATGAACAACAAGCCACTGTTGAGGACTATAGGGAATTTAGTAGATTAAGGACAATTTGTGAGAATTTGTCTAAGGTGTCTTGTGGCAACTATGTGAAGGCTATTGAGCACTACCTTATAAATAACAGGGTGAAAAACTTCTATTATTAGATTATCTCTAAGCTGAAATCAAGGAAATTTCCTAAAGAATTTACTTATAAGAAATTTAAAAGTTGGGATGGTCAGCAAATTTCTAATTTCTTTGCTGATTTTTTTGCTAGTGTCTATGGCAGTGAACCCTGTGATATAAATTATGTGATATCTATGAGCTCTCTTAACTGTGATATAAACATATATGATATTTATAAGAAGTTAGATTCATGGGGCATAAATAAGGGCCCTGGGCCGGATGGTGTTCACCCACTATTTCAAAAAAACCTAAGCTTTATACTTTCCAAGCCCCCTTTTCAGGATTTTTCCATTGTCTTTAGGACTCGGCATGTTTCCTGATTACTGGAAATATAGCTATTTGTCTTCGATCTTTAAGTCTGACTGTAGATCCGACATAAAGAACTATCGATCAATTAGTATTTTAAGCACAATTCCCAAGTTTGTTTGAAAGTATTGTTACTGACTATCTCTCCTCGGCATTGAATGGAGTTATTATGAGTCTGCAGTTTGGTTTCTTACCCAAGAAATCAACTGAGCTTACTCTCTTCCTTTACACTGATTGCTTGCCTTGGAGGGTGGGTGTCAGGTTCACTCGATCTTCACGGACTTCTCCAAGGCGTTTAACAAGGTTAATCATAAAATTCTTATTTCCAAGCTCAGGATGGTTGTAGTGAATGGTCCTTTGCTCGACTGGATTACAAGTTATTTAAATAACAGATCCCAGATTGTGCGTTACAACACTTTTCAGTCCTATAACATCATAGTAACCTCAGGATTACCGCAGGGCTCCCATTTGGGACCATAGTTATTTAACGTTTTCATTAAGATTGTTTTGAATATGGAGAATTTATAGGGCTGTGATGTCTGTAGAGGATTGCTTAGGCATGCATGCCGACCTGGATAGGTTGGTCTCTTGGTGTGGTAGGAATGGTATGGAGCTATACAGTTATATGCTGTTTAGTAGATCCAGGAATGACTTACTGTTTCGTCATTTAATAAAAAATATACAGCTTACCAGGGTTAATATTATCCGAGACCTGGGGGTTTTGTTTGACAAAACTCTTAGTTTCGTAGAGCAGATTAATGGCGTTTCTGTCAAGTCAACAAGGTTGTTTGGACTTTTAAGGAGAGTGTGTACTGACTTTAATGATATTAAATTTATGAAGCACCTTTATACAAGTATTGTACGTCGTCACTTAGAATACGCTTCATCTGTTTTGTTACAAGGCTACTATGTTCATAAAAAAAGTCTAGAGATGGTGCAACACAAGTTTTTGCATTATGTTGGCTACAAGTTTCAACTTGACCCCACTTTGCATGACTCTGGGATAGAAAGTCTACTTGGAATTGATACAGTAGAGGAAAGGAGGGTAAAGGAAGACCTCAAGTTACTGTTTAACTTGATAAATAATGGTCTGGAATGTCCTAGTTTTCTTGAGAATATTGGGTTTCACATTCCGGCCAGGGCGACACGTAGCATTACCACATTTCACATAGACTTTCATAAAACAAATCATGGTCTGAACTCACCCATCACAAAACTGTGTCGGTTGGGTAATGGGACTGGACTTGATTTTTTCATATCTAACAACCAATTTCTTAAAACCATTAAATCAAACCACTTTAGTGAAGCCAATGATCTTGGATACAGTTCCTTGTGCAGTTTGTAATTGCGATTATTTTTCTTAAATCATTTTTTATGTTTTAGTATTAGCGTTTTAAAATTTGTATTGTTTTCCTTTATAACATGCTGGATGTACTATTGCAAATTACGCTAAGCCCGTTAATAAATAAATACATAAATAAATAAATGATCAGTAATTAAATAAACAGTAAAGAACGGTAAATATGCACCTAATAATTTTAATGAATTTTTTAAAGCCTCTGTTTTTCACCTCTTTAAATAAATCTTCAATTTCTAACCCTATAACATTCTTTGACATTCTTTTAGCCTCCTATAACCCGTCTTCCTCTTTGTCTCGCCCTCACGGCCTTTCAGGACTAAAAATCTAAAAAGAAAATCACTGTACGACGATTCAAGGGGATCTCGCTTTTCCCAAAGGCATCGTTTCTAAGCCTGGTATATTTAGGAATCAGCTGTATAAATTGTAAATGAACGTAAGCCGTACCCTTTTTTCGGCTATATTTACATATAATAACGAACAGAAATAAATACAGA